>NW_026506870.1:0-41422 GCF_026875155.1 Cherax quadricarinatus | reverse complement strand
TATCTTCTTGGAGGTTAACCCCGAGTCCTCAGCAGATGACAGCCATGCAGATCCTAGTATCAATCCGCAAAGATGATAGCGGTGCTGTGGTGTATATCACTGTTTATGTCTGATATGAGGATAAGGAATAAGATGGGGGCAAGTACAGTGCCTTGTGAACAGAGCTCTTCACGAAGGCAGGCCTCCGAATTTAACTCTGTGACCACTACTCTTTGTTTCGATTTGTTAGGAAGTTGAAGATCCATCTCCCCATCTTTCCCAAGTTATCCCTCTTAGCACCGTATTTTATGGCTATTATTACGCCATGATGTTGTATATCTCTGTTTTTGTCGATATGAGATAAGGAAAGATGGGGGGGGTCGAGTACGGTGCCTTGTGGAACAGAGCTCCTTTCACTAATGGCAGCATCCGATTTAACTCTTTGCCACTATCTTATGTGTTTTCGATTTGTAGGAAGTTGAAGATCCATCTCCCCACTTTCCCAGTATTCCTTTACACGTATTTAATGGGCTATTACGCCATGATCGCATTTGTCAAATGCTTATGCAAAGTCAGGTGTATATTACATCTGCATTCTGATTTTCTTCCAGTGCATCCAAGGCCATGTCATAGAGATCCCAGTAAGTTGTGAGAGGCAGGAGCGACCTGCCCCTGAACCCATGTGGCCCAGGATTGTGCAGATTTTGGGATATCCGGGTGATTCTGCAATCCTGCTTCTTAGCACCTTTCAAAATATTTTTTATGATGTGGGATGTCATAGCTAATTGTCTATAGTTCTTACTAATTGCTCTTCATTCACCTATTATGGAGTGGGGCTATATCCGTTGGTTTTTTAAGGTGACTGTGGAATTCACCCATGTCCAAGCTCCTCCTCATAGTGTACTTAGGGCACCGCGAAGGGGTTTCTTGCAGTTCTTAATGAAAACAGAGTTCCAACGAGTTCTGGCCCGGGCTGAGTGCTAGGCAGTTGTCAATGGCTTTTTCGAAATCTATCGAGTTAGGGTAATGTCGGAAATCTGCATACATTAATGGAGTTTTGAGGCTCATTCATGAGAAATCATTTGGGTCGTCGATCCTCAGACCGATTAGAGTTATCACTAAACACAGAGTCGTACTGGGATTTCTACTATTTCCTCATTTTCCTTGTTGTCGTCTGTGTAAGTCCCCCATCCTGTCTGAGTAAGTGATGCCCGATACTAAGTGTGTATTTGACCTTGTTTTTGGCATATGAAAAGAAATATTTTGAATTCTTTTAATTCACTAATAGCTTTAAGCTCCTCCTGCCTCACCTGAGTTCTGTAAGAGTCATTTAGCTTAAGTTTTCGATAGTTTTTCCACTTCCCTGGTCAGCGCCTCCCTTCGTGTATCAGATATTCTAGCACTCCCAGAGGAGCTCAGTGCTCTTCGTCGTCTTCTGTAGAGGGAGCGTCTTTTTTTCCCTCTCCATTTACTCCTGGCTCTTCTTCTTTCTTAGGGGAATATGCCTAGAACATGCTTCGGCTACCAGGGCAATTGATCCTTTCAAGGCAATGGTTTGGGTCCATGTCATTGAAGACATCTTCCACATGTTTCGTTTAGGACATGGTTTACCTGGTTCCCAGTTGATGTTCTTGTTGTTGATATTGTATTTGTGAAGAAACCTTCACAGATACATGCATTCTGTTGTTTCAGGACCCCGCTATGCCTGTACGTCTGTTACCGTCGATTAGATTATTTTTTGATATTCATTATGTCTCTTATCAGGTCCTCATATTTGGTGAAGATAAGGTCAAGTGTGTTTTCTAGTCTTGTTGGCTCCACTATCTGCTGGCTTAAGGTTGTTTTTTTCGCAGAGACTTAGTAGTCATGTGTGTGTGACCTTTATCTGCACTACACCTCCGTGGGATTGTTTCAGCTATAACATTATTTGCTACATTCTTTCTTCCAATTTTGTATATGGGGGTGGGGATGGGGATGGTGGGTAGCGTGCCTTAGTGGTTGAAATCACCAAGCAGTAAAGTGTTTTGGGGGATGGAGCTGGAAGGTTTTCCAAACATTAATCGATTTTCATAGCTGTTCCTTGAACTGTTGGGAGGTTGCATCTGGTGGCTTGTATACAACCACAATGACTAAGGTTTTGGTTTCTCGATCTTTATTGAATAGAACTTCAACTACATCATTTTGTGGTGTTCAGCAACTCCGTGCTGATAGGGACTCTTTGAACATAACAGCCAACCCCCCCTTGTTGCCTGTTTTTTCTGTCGCATTCTAAAAAGGTTGTAACCCCCTTATCCATATTTCACTTCAAAGTGGATCTTTTGTTGTGATCCCTGTGAAGGCTGCAAACATTGCAATTAGACTCCACTAGAAGTCCACTGAAAAAAGTATTTGTTGTTGGTGGATGGCTTAAGGCCCTGTAAAATATTAGCAAAATATGAACAGGTTGTATTCTGTGTTTTGTTGGGGGATTTTGTTATTGGCATCAGTAGTTGTAATAATTCTGGAGGGCCATGGTGGCCACTGGCTGCGCCTCCAGTCCGCAACAAGGCTCCAAGGGTGGTGGACTATATTTGTTATTTCCTTCCTTTTTCTTTTTCGTTTTCCGTGCCACTAAAAAACACCTGGAGGTTGGGTTTTCGTAGCTACTATTGTTTCTAGCTACCATACATACCACACTGATTTCTACAATAAATACTACTCATCCTCACCCTACATTAAAGGCTAACAAATATTTAAGGTAATAATGAGTGTACTATATGTGTACTGGAAGGCCCCACTTATACGGCTGGGGGGTTAGGTTCCAGGCTACCGCCGCAAAGCGGAAACCGCCGTAAAGTGGAACAACACTTTTTTTTCCACTTACAAATCATACAAACACTAGAGAACAAGTTTACACTAACATATATTAATTGCAAAGAACCAGGCATCAAAAAACAATAAAAAAGTACAATACATCACATAGGCACTCATTTCTTACCTAAAATATTATAGTCTTAATCTAGGGTGAGACAAGTAGTATTTATTGCAAGAAATCAAGTGTGGTATGTATGGTAGTCCAAGCCAGGCAACCATACCAGGCCACCCACCCACACATACAATCTAATGATATTTAAGCATCCCAGAGCGATAAAAAGTATGACAGTTTCACGCAATCATACTTACCTTAAAATATGGGCGAGATGCGTAGTATTATTGTAAAAATTCAAGTGTGGTATGTATGTAGTCAGCCGGCTACCATACAGGCCAACCCACCTACACATATACGTATTCTATTACATTTAAGCATCCAGAGCGATAAAATGTATATACAGTTCACTCATTACTTACGCTTAAAAATATTTGTAGTCTTAATGGTAGGGTCAGGAGTAAGTAAATGAGATAAAACGAATAAATGAGAAAAAGAATGAGTGCATGAGAGAGGACAGGCGCAGAGTTAATGTAAACAAACCAGGCGAAGGTAATTTTGTAAACGAGTGACAACTCTTGGTTTGTGTACAAGTTACATTGTGTACAGGTTTCTCCTACATTGATACGGTAAGAAAAAATAAAGAAGAACACTCCCTTTCTCAATGTTAACATCATTTTGAGAAATAATGATGCTCTGATGAAGGCAATGAATAAGTCACTCTGACATTTTTGGGTTATCCTAGTTCTCTACACATATGCTGTTTATGTATGATAATCTAATGTAACTGTATATGTGTATACCTGAATAAACTTACTTAACATATATACGAAAGGAATAATTTTCTATCAGTTACCCCCAGTAACACATTTTCTCTTATGTTTATATTAGAGAAAATGTTATTCTTTCTTTCTTTCTTTGGCATCACTTGGGACAAGTTTAACCTGGCTACCACATCTCATATTTGTTTATTTATTCATTGTAGGGTGTATTTATCATCTTTTATGTTATGTATCGTGTTTATTAAATAATTTTGAAAAAAATATCATGGATGGATTAATGAAAAGGTGTATTTAACGTAATATACACATTTAAATGAACTCGAGGATTATTATTATCAATTAACTAATATGACGTCTGGAGACATAAGAACACTCTACTGATTTTAATGTTTTAATGTGTACCTGCATGCCAGCACAGTATTTAAGTTTTTTAAGTACAGGTAAACATAAGTATAATTATCAGTAGTTATACTATATAAAATAGAAATAACTTTTAAAAACATTTGAAATTTTGGAGTTTCCATACAAAAGGAGAGACCTTAGTGCTTACTTGCTCACGAAGAAAGTAAACAAACAGGGTGGGGGCGCGGCGACCCGTATAAGAAAGTAAGGTGGGGGGGAGCCGTATAGCGATTTTGGTCCATAATTTGAAATTGACCGTATTAGCGAACACCGTAAAGTGGAAACGCTGTAAAGCGGGCCCTCCTGGTATTTTACTTTTTTATTGTTTTTTTAATGCCTAGTTCTATTGCTAACTTAATATATGTTATGTGTATAACTTTGTTACCCTAGTTTCCACTTTGTGGCAATTTCCCGCTTATTAAAACCAGCAGTAGCCTGGAACCTAACACTGCTTATAAAGTGGGGGCCCTACTACTGTATTCTCATACATTCCCTTTTTCCCCCCTTCCCTGATCCCTTTATCTATCGTTCTCTCTTTTTTTTTTTTTTAAACATGCTGGCCATCTCCACCGAGGCCAGTGTGACCCGAAAAAAAAAAAAAACTTTCACCATCCTTCAATGCTATCACTGTCTTGTGCAGAAAAAAAGGGTTTTTTAGTGTAATTTTTAAAAACACATATGCAACAGTTTTAGAAGTACCACTCCTAAAAAAACAATAAATATCCGCAAGCCCCTCTGTAGAGTGCAGGGAACTGTAACTTTTCCACCCAAGGACTCAAGTCCAGCTAACGGTTTCCCTGAATCCCTTCACACAAAACATTACACTACTCACGCCTCCAACAGCTCATCAAGTCCCAAAAACCATTTGTCGCCACTCCCTATCTATACACACATGGGGCCTGCCTGCATGTCCAGGGCCCCTGCACACAAAACCCCCTTTTAACCCAACTCCCTCCATTCTTGCCTACGAAGACCCATATCCCTCCTCCCCTCCACTTCAAATTATAATAACCCTCCAAATCATTCCTATTTTGCATCCATCCTCTCTATATGACCATACACCTCAACAACCTCGTCCTCAGCCCTCTGAATATACTTTTAGTAACTCCAACACCACCTCCTATTTTCCAAACAGAATCCTTCAGCAAAATATTTACGCCACACATTTGCCAAGGAAAACACATCTCTGCCTCCAACCTTCCTCCTCCTGCAACATTTCACAACCCATGCTTCACACCCATATTAATAATGAGGTACCACTATACTCATACCATTCCCTTCTTTACCCCCATGGATAAAGCAGTTTGTATTCAACAATACCTTTAATGCACCACCTTTAGCTCGTCTTACATATTTTTCTTCCCCTACCTGAGGCTCACTGCAGCTCAATTGTTTCTTTGATTAATTCAGCATTGTTTTCATAAATTTAGGCTAATGGGCTGCTAATAATTCATCTAACAATTCTATAGGCAGGTACTATCTGCTTTTTTATTATTTAAGAAAACTTTCACTTACATTCATCAGGTCAATCACAACACATCTCATAATGAATTATTAACTTTATTAAAATTTTCCCCAGAGAATTTGTGTACAGTAAGTGGAAATGTACTTATTTTTTAAGTTGTCCTTATTTGACGTTGCTTTTTTTTTTTCTTTCTTATGGTATTGCCACTTTATTAAAGCTTCCCTTATTAATAACTTGTACCTTATTACCTCAATGAACCTTGTTCATCCTAATGCTGACCCTAGTGGGTTTAGCGAGTTTGTTTTGATTATAACAACATCCAGTACCATATGAATTTATGTAGTACATGTATGTACCCTTTCAGGGTCCAAGGCCCAAATCTGGAGTCAACACACCAGTGTCCAAGAATTTTAAAAAAAAAAAAATTTGTTATTTTTTCTTATGAAATCGTAGAGAATCTTTTTTGTGAAGGGTAATAAAAACAAAAAGTACGAAATTTGGTGGAAAATTTGACGAAAATTATGCTCCTCGCGGAATTTTGATGTGTCAGCGATATTTATGAATCGGCGAAGTTTTGCCGACTTTGGACTCCCATTTTTAGGCCAATTACATTATTCCAATCAACCAAATTCTAGCTATTTCATAGTATTACTTCTATTTCTATCGATTGAGCACAAGAAATCGCAAGTTAACTGTTTCAACTACAAATAAAGTTGATCGGAAATTGTAATTTGTCCAATTTAACACAAAGTTCAATATTCCAATTTCAAAATAGGTCCCGAATGAACAATGTAGGCATATTCCTGGCACTAAACTAACATTTCCTCTGTTCATTAGTTATGTTTTGAGCTTTATCAAATAAATTCCCATTTCCCATTTGATTTTTTATTCACAATGAATTTTTATTCACACCAAAAAATAGAAGATTTACTGTTATGCAATACTGTGAATAATTGTATAAATATCATCACCATATTAGGGAATGTATATTAGACACACCAAAAAGCTGGCGTGTAATTAGACTTGTGGAGGTCGTTTTGTTTACTCTTGAATATCGGCAAAAATTTAACACTTCTGCTACTTTGGCTCATTTTCCAAGCCCATTTCCTGTGCTAAAACCAATCAAAAATCATCTCTATTTTTCTGTAATATGTCTTCCATTCTATCAAATGAGGACCAAGAAAACGCAAATACAACTATAAAAAACATACGAAAAAACACTGCAAAGTTGGCTGTTTTAATCCGAAAAATCCATGATTATATTTTTTTTCTCATCATTATACACAGTGTGGCTGCAGGAGTCTGTTTAATGTGGGTGCACACATACCATACATAGATTTATCACATCAAACTAGGGCCCAAATGTACACTCATCAGTTATCAGAGTGAGCTAGCTCATAGGCTAGATCTACGGTTTGGACCCTGAAACCGTAAACCCGGAGATCTACGGGACGGACGACCACTGAAAGGGTTAATGTCCACCTTTACAACCATTTGTAACATTTCTGGTATAATTTTTTATGTTTATATATACAGTAGTTACTGTATACTGAAAAAACAGAATAGAGAAATCAGCTCTAATAGACATTACTTAGGTATGACTACTGTCAGAGACCCATCATAAGCCACGAAGGCATCGGTAAACAAGGTACATCACTAATGAGAGAGCTGTATGTTTACTATTTTAATGTGACAGCAGACTCACTGCAGCATTCACAACCCAAATGCTTCATACCCATATAAAAGTGTGGTACTCTACTATAACAGCAGGGCTTTTTCCGCTTTTATATGGTGTCCCTGTTCCTCAGGGGTCCAGTGTTTGGGCCCGTTTATGTTCACAATTACATAACTACATAGAGAGACTGAAAAAATAAGCTACATAAGCCAATATGCTGATGTACAACCAAAATAGGCCGTCCATTTCATGCTAATGAGGACACATAGAGCACTCCAGGATGATTTGAAATAGACTGATGCAATGGGGACATGAGAAAGTGGGCAAGATCAGTTTAACCCCTTCAGGGTCCAAGGCCAAATCTGAAGTGGTGCTCCAGTGTCCAAGAATCTTTTGAAAAAAAAAAAAAAATTATTTTTCTACAAGAATTAAAGAGCATATTTTTTGTGAAGGTAATAAGACAAAAAAAAAAATTCTCTGATCAGTATTACCGAGATACCAGTGCCGAGAAGTTGTCAAAATGACCTGGTGGGCGGCAAAATCGACGATTTCCAAATACGCGCATTACTTTTTATTTAGCAGTTATTATTTGTAGTTTTTTTTTCTTTTCTTTTCCAATTTTTTTCTTTTCTCTACTACATCTGTGGCCTGAGCGACCAATACTGTATATAATGTATATTATAAACTCACTGTTATAGAACACAATAACCGCACTAAAGTTAGCATATTATTGTTTACTACACTGTTGTTTATTAGCAATAAACATGCACAAATCATTGTATAATAATAATGTTCTATCATATATTACGATTTTTAAATCACTGACATGGAGTTTAGAACGCTGGAGCCTGTGAACGTCCTTGAATACAAGGCACCATGCACAGAGGTACCTTACATTCCTCACATCATAAACCGAGTTGTCTTTGTGTCTTTGTTGCCGTTGTTTTGTTTGTGCACAGAACGATGCATCTCTTCTGAGCAAATTATCTTCTGATTGAAGGAAGCTGTATTATGAATGATCACCTTTCCCTCCTTCAAACACTTGTGTATATCCTGAGGGAGTTTTCGAGAGCTTGTTGTAACAAGCAGTTGTTACCTGGTACTATCATTATTGAGTTTGTCTGACAACAGACAAACAACATTTCAATTCACCATACAGTGGTCTGTTCCATCTTCAATTGGTACATATTATAATGCATTGAGGCATTGAAAATGTCCATGAGAATGGAAGAAAAGTTTTATGTACCACTTGTAACTTTACGAACACAATCAACAAAGCGCCAATCTGCATTTCACATTTGTCAACCAAGCATGTTTTGTGTATAATCAATTCACTGTCACTGTGTTTTTCGAATAACGTTTTTCATTAGTCACTCGATCAACTTTGGCCACTGTCTTGCATCATTATGGTCAATGTTGTCAACAATGTGACATCTCTTTGTCATGCCACCGTAATGCCAATGATGTCATTGGCAGTAAACATGTGCACGTCTCACCAACGAGCACCTGCTTTGAGCCTGGGCATATGTTTACGATTAGAACACCATTGTGCCACACACAACTAGTCCTTGTTCAAAGTCGCAAGAAATCACTGAGTAATGGGCTTGTGTACCAGTTTATTGGTATATAATGTGTGCCCCTATACCAAGATAAGGTGCCCATCATGCTTCTCACTCTTCACCCGAGATCCCAATAACAACTTGGTATCGTTCATGTTTAACTTCCCATGTATACAACAATATCCAATACGAGCCACTGTCGAACAGTCCACAAGTACAAACAGTTTTTTTATACCAAAGCGTTTCTTCTTGCTCGGTATATACATCTGAATGACAGCCTACCTTTGAACAAAATCAAAGACTCTCAATTACCAAGATTCATGAATGGCTAAAAGGTATAAGCTGAACTTTTGTTTGAGATACATAAAAACAATTCTAATCTTGTATAACCTGGTCACTTCTGTCAGCCCCGGTTTGTCAAGAAGTGGCAACATATTGTAACAGTAAGATAAGGCCTGTTCACTGGGATGATTTCCACTGAAGACTGGGTTAGAATTTAGCCGATCTGTGGACCCACCATTATGCTTTTATATTTATGCTTATAGACATGAGGCATAATCATTATTGTTGCCAAAAAGCAAATACAATTTCTGCAACAGAGTCGTCTCTTTTCCACTGGTGAGTCTTGAACTGTGGTGATATGATCGTATTGCCATGGTGAACTCCAAATACTTATTACTTTCCCTGACAAAAGTTTCCATCAATGGCTGGACAAAGAATAATTCAAAGAATTCCAGTTTCATTTGCCAGTGTTCTAGAGGGGACAAGTTGGTAGCAATCCTACTTTCGAGTGCAGTCATCAAAGTGGTGGAGCCTTGGGAACAAAATTGGGATATTGCTGCCAATCCCAGATAACGGTTTGCTGGTGGATACTGACATATAGGCCTGGTTGTGCAGGTAGTTGTGGTTGTGGTGGGGCAGGTGCCTGACGCTCTTGCCTTTGTCCTTGAACTGCGAAGTCAGCAGCGTGGGTCCCAGCCTTGGCGGTGAGTCCCTGCATGGCCGTGTGCACTACCATCACCACACCACCATCTAGTGATGCCTGTGGTCTATCCATGCCAAGTGGTGTACATCAATCATCCCTCACTTCATGTTCTATCCCTGGTGTAGGGCCACGGGATTTACTCCGGGATGAACTCCGTCCCCTGGGCACGGCAATAGGGTAACAACTACCCGAGCGTGCGGTGGGGGGGGGGCGTACATACCACGCTTCACCTGGTGATATGATTTCCCTCACTATCCTACTCGAATGATCGTCCAGAGCAATAAAATCCAATCCATCATCCTATATCATAATTAACTGAAGTCAGAGGTCTGGCCATGCAAAAATAAATTTTTCTCTTTCCCACATTGAGGTACAACCGACCGTGCTTGATGAGTGCCCACAGTTATCTTGTATTAGCACCACTTGCTTTAGTGATGAATATGGGTGAATACATTTAATGCTAATATTTACTGCAAAAAACCTCAATACACCTATAACATTCGGTGCATTTACCGATACCTCACAACAAACATCTCATATTTCACAGTGAGAATTAAAAGTCACTAATACCAAACAGACAAATGAATAAGCACCACCTTCTCTTAGCTGGAAACTTCAACATCCACCTTGGCATACAAGATGATCAGCCTGTAACTGTTTCAACAACAATATGAACAACACACTTCTCATACCAACATAAACTAAACGAACCAGGCTCACTGAACAAGTGGCCAACATTAATAGGCACATATGTGACCATATACTAGCCCCCCTTAAAAAAAAACACAGGAATAATCACAGATAGCACTACAGACCACTACCCAAACTTCCCTCCTGACAAACATTAGTAACCCACCACTTGAATGCAACAAAGTCTCATTTAGACTCCAGACGAGCCTCAGTAAGGAAGTTCAACAGCTGACCTTGAGACTTTGACTTACTACAGAATCCTCCAGGGGCCAATGGTAATTGAGATGACTGGCCAGAACATTTTTTCTTAACTAAATTAACTTAGACTATACAACAAACATTTGTCCATAAAAACGAAACAGAATCACAAACAAACCGCATCGTTGCCCCATGACTAACCAGCACATTCTGAAATCCATTGACAAGAAACACCAATATGAAAAGCAATATTAGACAGGGCTTAAATACACAAGGATATTCTTAAACACTATTCATCAGTTCTCACCAAAGTAATAAAAAGCCAAACAAACAATACTACTCCAGTAGATTCACAAGAACCTCTAGAGGAGATATTAAAAAAGACCTGGAAAAACACTCCCTCAGATTCTAGGGACCCACAAACTGAAAAAGAAACAAGAATATTGTCCTAACTAAACCTATGAAACACCACTACATCCGCACTGACACAGCTAACAAGATAAAGACTTCTTCTCAACCATAGGATCTAATCTCCGCCAAACAATCCACATACCAATGGCCCATGCCGGGGACTACCTAATGGGAATTTCCCAAATTCCTCTATATGCACCAACTGAGCCCCAAGAAGTCCACTTAAAAATAACTCAGGAATCTGTCTCCATGTCCCACCCATTACTGTACAGCGAGCGTCCCATATGTCCTTACGCATGCTATTTCATTACTTTTAACAAGTCCACTAGAAACTAGCACCTTCCGCGAAACTACTCAAGATGGCAAGGGTTTACACCAAACATAAAGGTTGGTGACCCTACAACTTAAACAACTATAGGCCAATAATCAAAACTTACCATTGCTATCCAAAATCTTTGAGAAACTTCGTGCACAAAAGAACTATATTCATTTAAAACGGCACAAACATACTCAACCCTGCCAATTGGATTCAGGAAAAATAAAAGCACTAATGATGCAATCACATAAAAATGCCTAGTCTGCTTTACACAACAGCATTGGAAAATAAGAATATCCACTAGGGAATTTTTTTTGCTCTAAGAAAAAAGCATTTGACACAGTAGACCACGACATCCACTCCACAAACTTGACCTACTACGGTATTAGAGGCCAAGCGCCTTGCTTATTTCAAATCTACCTTAGTTAATAGGTATCAGTATGTCACCATAAAGACACAGCATCAACAAACACGCCACTTGATACCTGGAGTTCCGCAGGGATGTCCCCACCCCCCCTTGGTCCCCCCCCTCTCTTCCTCATATACATCAATGATCCTTCCAAAACGTATCCCAACACACTGAAACCCATTCTCTTTGCTGACGACACACTTATGTCATCTCTCACCCTAATCTGCCACCTCCTCACACCATAGTTAACGAGGAGCTGATCAAAATATCGTCTCTTGGATTACAGCCAATAAACTTAAACCGCTTAACACTGACAAAACCTACTATTTATTTTGGTAGCAGAGCATTAGAATGCACAAATTAACATTAAGATCGACCAACTCCTAATTACCAACACAATGAGGGCAAATTCCTATGGCCTAATAACCTTGACAAAAACCTGAATTTCAGCACACACAATATCCAACACATAAACCAAAAAAGTATCCAAAAACGGTTGGTATCCCCCCAAGATACGATACTACGGTACCGCAAAATGCCCTTCTCACACTATAATACCACTCACTTATTTAATCCATACCTCACCTTGAGCTATTTGTGCTTGGGGTCACTGCAGAAACACACCTAAAGCCAAAATAATAACCCAACAAAAAGCTGAATAAGAATAATCACAAATCCCATCCCTGGCAACACCCCCCCCCACTCTTCATAGATTCTAAACTTACTCCCTGTTTCATACATCCACACTTATCCTGTAGCAATCTACATCTACAAGACCTTAAACTTCAATATCACCTTGACCTAAAATGCTTTCTTGTTAGTTGTACAACCCCACAGGCATAACACCAGACAACAAAAATCTCTACGACATTCCCGTGT
Source organism: Cherax quadricarinatus (assembly GCF_026875155.1). Lineage (NCBI taxonomy): Eukaryota > Metazoa > Arthropoda > Malacostraca > Decapoda > Parastacidae > Cherax > Cherax quadricarinatus. The sequence goes on along the minus strand of NW_026506870.1, from coordinate 28,767 downwards.
CCGACCTTTACAAAAATTCAATGTATTGTCAAAGGCCCCTGAAATCTTGAACACCACTACCTGAGGAACTCTAGAACTGCAGGACACATTCATCACCTTCAAAACTACCATTAGAAAACATCTTATCTCTCCCTGATACACACCGTCAATCTAACTACACGAATACCACCTGGTGGTTCACACTTACACTCACACACCCATTTGACCATAAACAGAAATATAATCTCATCTTTAAATAATGAATCCGTGATACTCCAAAACTGAAAACTATTACTGTGCCAAGCAAAAGCATTCACATTTGCCTAAACCACAAATATAATTTAGTCCCACTTAGCCATAATACCAACTTACCGTCTAATTATGTAATAAATTAAATTAAGAATTAAACTAAGTCTGCCCGAAATGCCTAGCCATTGCTAGGTGTTCTAAGTGGTACACTCTGTAAGCATTATTTTACTACAGTAAAACCACACAATAACCAAATTCTGTAAACCTCAGCATTGTAATCCTTATAGAGAATAACTTTGAAATTTTAATATCGATATCCTGGTCATTCCATTCAGTCACTAACTGATCAAAGGCCATGAATTCACTCATTTCCACTTCCATCCCTGTCAGAACTATCAGATAGGAACAGGAGAGTGCCAATTTTTTCTTGGTGAGTGAGAGCTGCCTTGCGACAAGCATGGTGAACAAGGGTACCGAGCCCGTGTTTCCCACTATGCTATGCGGCGCCTAGATTTTTTTGGATATGGTGCACACCCACCACGTAGACCCGTTCTCTCACATGTAGGTCTATGAGCGTTTTTGCACTAAATTTTACAGTGCTAGATTCTTGAGTTTGACACTCAATGTGGAAGCCGTAGATCTACGGGACGGACCCTGAAAGGGATAATATTGACAAATGCAAAGTTCTAAATGTTGGACAGTAAATAACCATGCCACATAAACTAAATAATGTAGATCTTAACCCTTAAATGGTCCAAACGAATATATCAACGTTTTTTTCAACATCTGAAGATGTAAAAAAATGTATATCTTCTTTTTTGTTTAACATTTGAAAATTGTCAAAAAAATCTTTTATCTACTTTTTTTTTTGGTTAATTTGAAAATATGTAAAAAAAAGTAGATCTAATTTTGTAGCACTAAAAAAAAAAAAACGAATTTTAGCGTCGATCCTGATTTGACCGTTAGGGTTAATACATCGTGATTGCGAAAAGGATTTAGGAGTTCCTGGTTAGGCAGAATCTTAAAACCAAGACAACAGTGCATTATTGTTCGCATAGCTTAACAGAGTTCTTGCTCCAATATCTAGAAGTATAAAAATATAATCCTCATGTTTGTTTCTTCCAACTCTATATATCATTGGTTAGGCCTCATTTAGATTATGCTGTCTCAGTTCTGGTCACCGTATTACAGAATGGAAATAAATGCCTAGAAAACGTACAGAGGAGATGACCAATATGATCCCATGTATCAGAAATCTTCCCTATGAGGATAGACTGAGGGCCCTGAAACTGCATCTCTCGCCTCGAAAGACGTAGAATTAGTGGATATATCCGAGGTGGTAATAAATGGAGAAACAGGAATAAATAAAGGGTATGTAAATAGCTGCTGAAAATTTCCAGCCAAGACAGGACTTGCAGCAAATGGTTCAAGATGGAAAAATTCAGATTCCAGAAAGGATATAGGAAAAGCACTGGTTTGGTAATAGAGTTGGGGATGAGTGGAACAAACTCCTGATACAGTTATGTCAGCTAAAACCGTTGTGTAGATTTTTAAAAATAGGTTTAGATAATACATGAGTGGGTGAAGTTGGACCTGACTAGCTTGTGCTGCTGGTCCTGTGCTGTGCCTTTGTTTCTCCTTGAGTGGAGTTGACCAGACTGGGTGGGTCATTGGGCTAATCCGGGAGGGGACATGGACCTGCTCCGCATGGGTCAGTAGGCCTGTTTGGCAGTGTTCCTCTTTCTTATGTTCTTATGAGCTCCCATGAGCACCACATCTCTCCATTATGTCTGGAAACTTTCCAAAATTTGAAGTGTTTTTTAAAAGTTATTTTCATATGTTATATAACTACTCAGATAATTATACTTACATATACCTTACCTAAAGATACATTACTTACCAACACACTGCTGATTCACCAAGTATACACATTAAAATCAGTTAATGGGGTGTCCTTATTTCTCAAGACGCCATATTAGTAAGATAATAATACTCAATAATAATCACCGAGTCTCATTAAATGTCATATATTACGTTAATATACACATTTTTAATTAATCCCATCATGATATTTTTTCAAAATTATATAATAAACACGATAACATACATAAACATGATAAAATACACCCCATAGTAGAAAAAATAACAAACATGAGAAGTGGGTAGCTAGACGACTTTATGAGTGAGGCAAGAATAATGTTTTCTCTAGTCAACATCAGAGTAAAAATGTGCAATACTACATATTCCTGCTTACTGGGGGCAAACTGTAGAAAATATTCCTTTTAGTATGCCTTTGCACTCAGAGCATCATTCTACTAAAAATGTGTTTACTGTGGAGACAACTTGTACACAACGTACACCTGTTTTACTTACGAACACTGTCTCTGCCCTGTCTCTCTCATTTACTTTCTCTCTCTCTCTCTCTCATTTATTCATTTTATCATGTTTACCTCACCTCTGACCCTAATTTAAGACTACAAATATTTTAAGGTAAGTAATGAGTGAACTGTAATGCATTTATCTCTGGGAAATTGAAATGTCATAGAAAATTATGTGTAGTGGGGTGGCCTGGTGTGGTAGCCTGGCTACCTGGAGTTATACCTGGAGGTTATTCCCCGGGGATCACGCCCCCGCTCCACGTCCACGACCAGCCTCCCCGATGGATCCGGGCCTGATCAACGTAGGCTGTTACTGCTGGCCGCACGCAGTCCGACGTACGAGCCACAGCCCGCTGATCCGGGCACCGACATAGGTAACTGTCCAGCTCCTCTCTTGAAGAGCAGCCCGGGGATTATTGCAATCCCCTAATGCTTGATGGGAGGCTGTTGAACAGTTTCTGGGCCCCGGACACTTATGGTGTTTTCTCTTAGTGGACCAATGGCGCCCCTACTTTTTATTGGCGGCATTTTGCACTCGCCTGCCCAGTCTTTTTACTTTCCGTAGGGAGTGATTTCTGTGTCAGATTTGGAGGACCAATCCCTTCCAAGATTTCCAAGTGAATATTTATGATTATATCTCTCCCTGCCTGCGTTCCCAACGATACAAGTCAAGTGCTTCCAAGCATCCCAGTAGTTAAGGTTCTTACAGACTATACGTGCAGTAAAGGATCTCTGTACACTCTCTAGTCTGCGATTTCACCTGCTTTGTCTGGAGATGTTAATGTACAGCAGTAATCCAGCCAAGAGAGAACAAGTGATTTGAAAAGGATCATCATGGGCTGGCATCTCAGTTTTGAAAGTTCTCATTATCCATCCTATCATTTTCTTTGCACGTTGCGATCGTGGCACTGTTTGTGATCCTTGGAAAAGTGAGATCCTAGACATTACTACTCCCAGTCCCTTACATTATTTTTCCGGCTCTATTGTATGGCCGGAGTCATAGTTATACTCTGTTTCTAGTTTATTATCTCCTCCAGTTTTCCATAAAACGGAGTAGTTTGGATTTGTCCTCATTGAACATCATATTGTTTACCAGTTGCCCACTGGAAAACAATTGTTATTATCTTCTTGGAGGTTAACCCCGAGTCCTCAGCAGATGACAGCCATGCAGATCCTAGTATCAATCCGCAAAGATGATAGCGGTGCTGTGGTGTATATCACTGTTTATGTCTGATATGAGGATAAGGAATAAGATGGGGGCAAGTACAGTGCCTTGTGAACAGAGCTCTTCACGAAGGCAGGCCTCCGAATTTAACTCTGTGACCACTACTCTTTGTTTCGATTTGTTAGGAAGTTGAAGATCCATCTCCCCATCTTTCCCAAGTTATCCCTCTTAGCACCGTATTTTATGGCTATTATTACGCCATGATGTTGTATATCTCTGTTTTTGTCGATATGAGATAAGGAAAGATGGGGGGGGTCGAGTACGGTGCCTTGTGGAACAGAGCTCCTTTCACTAATGGCAGCATCCGATTTAACTCTTTGCCACTATCTTATGTGTTTTCGATTTGTAGGAAGTTGAAGATCCATCTCCCCACTTTCCCAGTATTCCTTTACACGTATTTAATGGGCTATTACGCCATGATCGCATTTGTCAAATGCTTATGCAAAGTCAGGTGTATATTACATCTGCATTCTGATTTTCTTCCAGTGCATCCAAGGCCATGTCATAGAGATCCCAGTAAGTTGTGAGAGGCAGGAGCGACCTGCCCCTGAACCCATGTGGCCCAGGATTGTGCAGATTTTGGGATATCCGGGTGATTCTGCAATCCTGCTTCTTAGCACCTTTCAAAATATTTTTTATGATGTGGGATGTCATAGCTAATTGTCTATAGTTCTTACTAATTGCTCTTCATTCACCTATTATGGAGTGGGGCTATATCCGTTGGTTTTTTAAGGTGACTGTGGAATTCACCCATGTCCAAGCTCCTCCTCATAGTGTACTTAGGGCACCGCGAAGGGGTTTCTTGCAGTTCTTAATGAAAACAGAGTTCCAACGAGTTCTGGCCCGGGCTGAGTGCTAGGCAGTTGTCAATGGCTTTTTCGAAATCTATCGAGTTAGGGTAATGTCGGAAATCTGCATACATTAATGGAGTTTTGAGGCTCATTCATGAGAAATCATTTGGGTCGTCGATCCTCAGACCGATTAGAGTTATCACTAAACACAGAGTCGTACTGGGATTTCTACTATTTCCTCATTTTCCTTGTTGTCGTCTGTGTAAGTCCCCCATCCTGTCTGAGTAAGTGATGCCCGATACTAAGTGTGTATTTGACCTTGTTTTTGGCATATGAAAAGAAATATTTTGAATTCTTTTAATTCACTAATAGCTTTAAGCTCCTCCTGCCTCACCTGAGTTCTGTAAGAGTCATTTAGCTTAAGTTTTCGATAGTTTTTCCACTTCCCTGGTCAGCGCCTCCCTTCGTGTATCAGATATTCTAGCACTCCCAGAGGAGCTCAGTGCTCTTCGTCGTCTTCTGTAGAGGGAGCGTCTTTTTTTCCCTCTCCATTTACTCCTGGCTCTTCTTCTTTCTTAGGGGAATATGCCTAGAACATGCTTCGGCTACCAGGGCAATTGATCCTTTCAAGGCAATGGTTTGGGTCCATGTCATTGAAGACATCTTCCACATGTTTCGTTTAGGACATGGTTTACCTGGTTCCCAGTTGATGTTCTTGTTGTTGATATTGTATTTGTGAAGAAACCTTCACAGATACATGCATTCTGTTGTTTCAGGACCCCGCTATGCCTGTACGTCTGTTACCGTCGATTAGATTATTTTTTGATATTCATTATGTCTCTTATCAGGTCCTCATATTTGGTGAAGATAAGGTCAAGTGTGTTTTCTAGTCTTGTTGGCTCCACTATCTGCTGGCTTAAGGTTGTTTTTTTCGCAGAGACTTAGTAGTCATGTGTGTGTGACCTTTATCTGCACTACACCTCCGTGGGATTGTTTCAGCTATAACATTATTTGCTACATTCTTTCTTCCAATTTTGTATATGGGGGTGGGGATGGGGATGGTGGGTAGCGTGCCTTAGTGGTTGAAATCACCAAGCAGTAAAGTGTTTTGGGGGATGGAGCTGGAAGGTTTTCCAAACATTAATCGATTTTCATAGCTGTTCCTTGAACTGTTGGGAGGTTGCATCTGGTGGCTTGTATACAACCACAATGACTAAGGTTTTGGTTTCTCGATCTTTATTGAATAGAACTTCAACTACATCATTTTGTGGTGTTCAGCAACTCCGTGCTGATAGGGACTCTTTGAACATAACAGCCAACCCCCCCTTGTTGCCTGTTTTTTCTGTCGCATTCTAAAAAGGTTGTAACCCCCTTATCCATATTTCACTTCAAAGTGGATCTTTTGTTGTGATCCCTGTGAAGGCTGCAAACATTGCAATTAGACTCCACTAGAAGTCCACTGAAAAAAGTATTTGTTGTTGGTGGATGGCTTAAGGCCCTGTAAAATATTAGCAAAATATGAACAGGTTGTATTCTGTGTTTTGTTGGGGGATTTTGTTATTGGCATCAGTAGTTGTAATAATTCTGGAGGGCCATGGTGGCCACTGGCTGCGCCTCCAGTCCGCAACAAGGCTCCAAGGGTGGTGGACTATATTTGTTATTTCCTTCCTTTTTCTTTTTCGTTTTCCGTGCCACTAAAAAACACCTGGAGGTTGGGTTTTCGTAGCTACTATTGTTTCTAGCTACCATACATACCACACTGATTTCTACAATAAATACTACTCATCCTCACCCTACATTAAAGGCTAACAAATATTTAAGGTAATAATGAGTGTACTATATGTGTACTGGAAGGCCCCACTTATACGGCTGGGGGGTTAGGTTCCAGGCTACCGCCGCAAAGCGGAAACCGCCGTAAAGTGGAACAACACTTTTTTTTCCACTTACAAATCATACAAACACTAGAGAACAAGTTTACACTAACATATATTAATTGCAAAGAACCAGGCATCAAAAAACAATAAAAAAGTACAATACATCACATAGGCACTCATTTCTTACCTAAAATATTATAGTCTTAATCTAGGGTGAGACAAGTAGTATTTATTGCAAGAAATCAAGTGTGGTATGTATGGTAGTCCAAGCCAGGCAACCATACCAGGCCACCCACCCACACATACAATCTAATGATATTTAAGCATCCCAGAGCGATAAAAAGTATGACAGTTTCACGCAATCATACTTACCTTAAAATATGGGCGAGATGCGTAGTATTATTGTAAAAATTCAAGTGTGGTATGTATGTAGTCAGCCGGCTACCATACAGGCCAACCCACCTACACATATACGTATTCTATTACATTTAAGCATCCAGAGCGATAAAATGTATATACAGTTCACTCATTACTTACGCTTAAAAATATTTGTAGTCTTAATGGTAGGGTCAGGAGTAAGTAAATGAGATAAAACGAATAAATGAGAAAAAGAATGAGTGCATGAGAGAGGACAGGCGCAGAGTTAATGTAAACAAACCAGGCGAAGGTAATTTTGTAAACGAGTGACAACTCTTGGTTTGTGTACAAGTTACATTGTGTACAGGTTTCTCCTACATTGATACGGTAAGAAAAAATAAAGAAGAACACTCCCTTTCTCAATGTTAACATCATTTTGAGAAATAATGATGCTCTGATGAAGGCAATGAATAAGTCACTCTGACATTTTTGGGTTATCCTAGTTCTCTACACATATGCTGTTTATGTATGATAATCTAATGTAACTGTATATGTGTATACCTGAATAAACTTACTTAACATATATACGAAAGGAATAATTTTCTATCAGTTACCCCCAGTAACACATTTTCTCTTATGTTTATATTAGAGAAAATGTTATTCTTTCTTTCTTTCTTTGGCATCACTTGGGACAAGTTTAACCTGGCTACCACATCTCATATTTGTTTATTTATTCATTGTAGGGTGTATTTATCATCTTTTATGTTATGTATCGTGTTTATTAAATAATTTTGAAAAAAATATCATGGATGGATTAATGAAAAGGTGTATTTAACGTAATATACACATTTAAATGAACTCGAGGATTATTATTATCAATTAACTAATATGACGTCTGGAGACATAAGAACACTCTACTGATTTTAATGTTTTAATGTGTACCTGCATGCCAGCACAGTATTTAAGTTTTTTAAGTACAGGTAAACATAAGTATAATTATCAGTAGTTATACTATATAAAATAGAAATAACTTTTAAAAACATTTGAAATTTTGGAGTTTCCATACAAAAGGAGAGACCTTAGTGCTTACTTGCTCACGAAGAAAGTAAACAAACAGGGTGGGGGCGCGGCGACCCGTATAAGAAAGTAAGGTGGGGGGGAGCCGTATAGCGATTTTGGTCCATAATTTGAAATTGACCGTATTAGCGAACACCGTAAAGTGGAAACGCTGTAAAGCGGGCCCTCCTGGTATTTTACTTTTTTATTGTTTTTTTAATGCCTAGTTCTATTGCTAACTTAATATATGTTATGTGTATAACTTTGTTACCCTAGTTTCCACTTTGTGGCAATTTCCCGCTTATTAAAACCAGCAGTAGCCTGGAACCTAACACTGCTTATAAAGTGGGGGCCCTACTACTGTATTCTCATACATTCCCTTTTTCCCCCCTTCCCTGATCCCTTTATCTATCGTTCTCTCTTTTTTTTTTTTTTAAACATGCTGGCCATCTCCACCGAGGCCAGTGTGACCCGAAAAAAAAAAAAAACTTTCACCATCCTTCAATGCTATCACTGTCTTGTGCAGAAAAAAAGGGTTTTTTAGTGTAATTTTTAAAAACACATATGCAACAGTTTTAGAAGTACCACTCCTAAAAAAACAATAAATATCCGCAAGCCCCTCTGTAGAGTGCAGGGAACTGTAACTTTTCCACCCAAGGACTCAAGTCCAGCTAACGGTTTCCCTGAATCCCTTCACACAAAACATTACACTACTCACGCCTCCAACAGCTCATCAAGTCCCAAAAACCATTTGTCGCCACTCCCTATCTATACACACATGGGGCCTGCCTGCATGTCCAGGGCCCCTGCACACAAAACCCCCTTTTAACCCAACTCCCTCCATTCTTGCCTACGAAGACCCATATCCCTCCTCCCCTCCACTTCAAATTATAATAACCCTCCAAATCATTCCTATTTTGCATCCATCCTCTCTATATGACCATACACCTCAACAACCTCGTCCTCAGCCCTCTGAATATACTTTTAGTAACTCCAACACCACCTCCTATTTTCCAAACAGAATCCTTCAGCAAAATATTTACGCCACACATTTGCCAAGGAAAACACATCTCTGCCTCCAACCTTCCTCCTCCTGCAACATTTCACAACCCATGCTTCACACCCATATTAATAATGAGGTACCACTATACTCATACCATTCCCTTCTTTACCCCCATGGATAAAGCAGTTTGTATTCAACAATACCTTTAATGCACCACCTTTAGCTCGTCTTACATATTTTTCTTCCCCTACCTGAGGCTCACTGCAGCTCAATTGTTTCTTTGATTAATTCAGCATTGTTTTCATAAATTTAGGCTAATGGGCTGCTAATAATTCATCTAACAATTCTATAGGCAGGTACTATCTGCTTTTTTATTATTTAAGAAAACTTTCACTTACATTCATCAGGTCAATCACAACACATCTCATAATGAATTATTAACTTTATTAAAATTTTCCCCAGAGAATTTGTGTACAGTAAGTGGAAATGTACTTATTTTTTAAGTTGTCCTTATTTGACGTTGCTTTTTTTTTTTCTTTCTTATGGTATTGCCACTTTATTAAAGCTTCCCTTATTAATAACTTGTACCTTATTACCTCAATGAACCTTGTTCATCCTAATGCTGACCCTAGTGGGTTTAGCGAGTTTGTTTTGATTATAACAACATCCAGTACCATATGAATTTATGTAGTACATGTATGTAAAAATTTTATAAAATTTAAACCGTTAATAACAAAAAAACATGTTTAAATACCCCCCATAGTAGAAAAAAATAACAAAAAAGAGATGTGGTGCTAGAGACTTGTTGAGGAGGGGCAAGAAAAAATGTTTTCTCTAGTCCAACTTTCAAGAAAATGGCATACAAAAATTTTTTAAAGGGGGAAAACTGTAGAAAATTATTCCTTTTGAAATCCCCTTCACTCAGGAAACATTTCCCCCTAAAAATGGTTTTTTACATGGGGAGACAACTTTTTTTACCCCAACGAACACCGGTTTACTTAGGGAAACTTTTTTGGGGCCTTCCTCTTCATGTACTTATTTTTATCTTTTCTCTCTTTTAAATTAATTTTTTCTTGTTTCCCCTCACCTCGGCCCCCTACTTTAAAGACTACAAATTTTTTTAAGGGTAAGTAATGAGTGAACTGTATAGGCATTTTACCCCCGGGGGGACACTTGAAAGGGCATAGAATATTTTTTGTAAAGTGGGGGGTCCGGGGTGGGGGTAGCCTTTTTTCCTGGAGGTTATTCCGGGGGATAAAAACCCCCCCGCGGCCCGGTCCACAAACCGGGCCCCCCGATGGATCAGGGCCTGTTTCAACTAGGGGGGTTACTGTGGCCGCCGCAGCCCCGACTACGACCCAAACCCCCGGCTGACCCGGCCCCGATTTTTTGATATCTTTCCAGCTTTTTTTCTTAAAGGGCACCCGGGGTTTATTGGTTTTTCCCCCTAATGTTGATGGGAGGCTGTTGAACAGTTTTGGGCCCCGGAAAATTTTGGGGGTTTTCTCTTTTTTGTCCCAAAGGGGCCCCCGCCCCTACTTTTTTTTGGGGGGCTTTTTGCATGGGCCCCCAGTCTTTTACTTTCGAAGGGAGTGTTTTTCTGGGGTGCGTTTTGGGGGCCCTTTCCTTCCCAAAGATTTTCCAAGTTGTTTTATGATAAATCTCTCCCTCCTGCCCCAAACAGTACAATTTTCCAAAGTGCCCCAAGCTTTCCCCCAGTAGTTAAGGTGCTTGACAGAACTTATACGGGGCAGAAAAGGGAAACTTGTACACTCCCCTAGATCCGGCGATTTCCCTGCTTTGAATGGAGATGTTAATGTACGCATTTTCCCGGGGGCCTAGGGGAGAAAAAGGGTGTTTTAAAAAGGAAAACACATGGGTTTGGCATCTCTCTTTTTTAAAAAAAGTTTCATTACCCTTTCCTATCATTTTTTTTGCACGTGCGTGTGGCACTTTTTGGTGATCCTTGAAAGTGAGTTTTCCTAAATTTATACCCCCAGGCCCCTTTTTAAAACATTTTTTTTTTCCCCGCTTTTGTAGGGCCCGGGGGGTCATTTAAGTATACCCCTGTTCTAGTTTTATTTTCCTCCAGTTTTCCTTTAACGGAGTGGGTTTGGAAATTTTGGCCCTAAATTAAACTTAATTTTGGGTTTACCGTTCCCCACTGGAAAATTTGTTTATTCTTTTTGGGAGGTTAAACCGCCCCTCAGCAAAATGACCCCTCATGCGACCCTAGTACATCCGAAAAAGGATAAAAAGGGTTGCTGTGGTGTATATCCTGTTTAGGCCCCTGAAAAGGGGAAAAGGAAAAAATGGGGGCGAGTACTGTCCCCCTTGGGAACAGGCTCTTCATTTTGGGGCACCTCCGTTTTAACTCTGGGACCACCTCTTTGTGTTCGATTTGTTAGGAATTTGAAGATCCATCTCCCCATTTTCCCAGTTATTCTTTAGCCCCGTTTTTTAGGGCAAATTACGCCTTTTGAGGGGTGTATATCTCTTTTTATGTCGATATGAGGAAAAGGAATAAGAGGGGGGGCAGTACGGTCCCTTTGGGTGGAACAGAGCTCTTCACAAGGGGGCAGCCCCCGATTTAACTCGTTGCCCAAACAAATCTTTGTGTTCGTTTTGTTAGGAGGTTGAAAAATCCACTCCCCCTTTAAAAGTTTTTCCCCTTTAGCACGTATTTTATGGGTTTACGCCATAAAGCTTTTGTCAAAGCTTTGCAAGTCTTTTAATATTACATCTGCATTCTAAAATTTTTTTCCCAGTGACCCAAGGGCCCCATGCCCATAGTGATCCATGTTGTGGAGGCGGGACGACCTGCCCAAAACCCTTTTTTTGGCCCTGGATTGTGTTTTTTTTGGGAACCCAGGTGTTTTGAAATTCCTCTTCTTAGCCTTTTTCCCAAAGATTTTTATGATGGGGGATGTCAAGTTTTGGTTTCTATTTCTTAGCTAATGTTTTGCTGCCCCCTTTTAGGGAAAGTGGGGCTATATCCGTTTTTTTAAGTGACTGTGGAATTTCCCCCGGGGCCCAAGTTTCCCCTCATAGTGTATTAGGGCACGCAAGGGGTTTTTTTCTTGCAGTTTTTTAAAATGAAACAAAATTTCCCACGAGTCGGGGCCCCCCGGGGCTGAGGGATAGGCATGTTGTCAAGGGCCCTTTTTCAAAAATCTTTTGGGATTAGGGTAATGTGGGAAATTGGCAAAACATTTATGGAGTTTTGGGTATTCATGAAGAAATCTTTTGGGGGTCGTCGATCCTAGACCAAATTTGTGGTTTACTAAAACAGAGTCGTATTTGGGTTTTTCAATTTTTTCATCTTTTCCTTGGGGTCGTTGTGTAAGTTCCACCTTCTGAGAAAGGGGCCCGAAAACTAGATGTGGTTTTGGGCCTTTTGTTTTTGGCAAAAGAAAAAAATATTTTGAATTTTTTTTAAAATTTTCACTAATAGTTTTTAAGCTCCTCCTGCCTTTCCGGGTTCCCTTGAAAGGGAGTAAATTTGGCTTAAGTTCGATAGTTTCCACTTCCCGGGCCCAGGGGCCCCCCTTGGGGATCGTATTCTACCCCCCCCTGAGGAGCCCCAGTGCCCTTTCGTCGTCTTCTGTAGAGGGGCGCCCTTTTTCTCCCCATTTTTAACCCCTGCTCTTCTTTTTCTTGGGGGAATACCCTAAAAACCTGCTTCGGCTACCGGGCAGTTGATCCTTTCAAGGCCTGGTTTGGGCCCATGTAAATTTAAGAATTTCCCCAAAAAGGTTTCGTTTAGGACAGGGTTTTAAACCGGGCCCCAGTTGATGTTCTTGGTTGAATTGAAAATTTTGTGAAGACCCCTTCACAGGTACATGCATTTGTTTTTTCAGGCCCCCCTATGCATTTTCTTGGGAAACTTGATTTTTTTTTTTGGGAACGGAATTGTTTTTTTTGGATTTTCTTAGTCTCTTTTTTCCAAGGCCCTCTTTAAATTTGGGAAGTTAAGGTCAAGTGTGTTTTCTAGTCTTTTTTGGGCCCCACTATCTGCTGGCTTAAGGGTTTTTTGGGCAGAAAATTTATGCTCATGTTTGTGTAAACCTTTAAATTTTGCACAAACCCCCCCGGGGTTTTTTCGCTAAAACATTATTTGAAAAATTCTTCCTTTTTTGTACCCTTTAAGGTTTTAAATTTCCCCAAAAGCGGGAAAGTTTTTTGGGGGGATGGAGGGGAAGGGTTTTTCCAAACGAAATTTCGTTTTTCTTTTGCTTTTCCCTTAAACCCTGTTGGGGGGGTTGCATCTGGTGGCTTGTATACAACCACAATGACTGGGTTTTTTGGTTCTCGATCTTTTTTGATTAAACTTCAACTACCTCATTTGGGGTTTTCCCAAGCAACCCCGGCAGAAAGGGGGCTTTGCCCTTTACGGGCCAAACCCCCCCTTGTTCCCTTTTTTTTCTGTGCTCAAAAAAGGGTTTGAAACCACTTATCCATATTTCACTGTCAAAGTGATCTTTTGTGTGGCTCTTGAAGGCTGCAAACTTTGGGCTTTAGACTCCACTAGAAGTCCCTGATAAAAGGTTTTTTGTTTGTTGGGTTTGGTTTAACCCCTGTTTATTAGCAAATATAAAGGGGTTTGGGAATTTTCTGTGTTTTTTGGGGGGGTTTTTGGTTTTTGGGAAATCAAATTTTTAAAAAAATTTGGAGGGCCATGGGGGGCCACGGGCTGCACCCCCAGTCCACAAGGCCTTCCAATTGGTGGACTATTTTTTTTAAATTTCCTTCCATTTTCTTTTTTCTTTTTCCTGCCCATTAAAAAAATCCCCTGGAGTTGGGCTGTCGTAGCACTATTGTTTGCTGCTACCATCATCCCCAAAACTTGTTTTCCCTTAAAAAAAAAACTACTCATCCACCCAAACATTAAGGCTACAAATATTTTAAGGTAAGAATGAGTGTACTATATGTTACGGGAAAGGCCCCCTTATACGGTGGTTGGGTTTCCGGGCTACCCCCGGGAAAAAGGGAAAAACCCCCGTAAAGTGGAACCCCCTTTTTTTTCCATTAAAAAAAGCAAAAAAAAACCTAGATAACAAGTTTACATAACATATATTAAGTTAGAAATAAAAACCGGCATAAAAAAAACAATAAAAAAGAAACAATACCCCAATATTTCACTCATTTTTTACCTTAAAATTTTATTTCTTAATCTAGGGTGAGACAAGTAGTATTTTTGAAAAGAAATAAAGTGGGGTAGGGTATCGAAATCAGGGGCTACCATCCCAGGCCACCCCACCCAAAACATAAAAATTCAAAATTTTTTTTTTAAAGCTCCAGAGCGAAAAATGTATATAAGTTCACTCTTTTATTCCCTTAAAATATGGGGTGGGGATGATTTAAAATTTATTAAAAAAAATTTAAAGTGTGGTATGTAGGGTAGTCCAGCCCGGGCAAACCATACCGGGCCAACCCCCCTTTACACAAAATTACTATTCTATTACTTTTAAAGCACCCCCAGAGCGATAAAATGTATAAAACATTACTCTTATTCCCTTAAAAATATTTTTTTAGTTTTAAAAGTAGGGTAGGAGTAAGTAAATGAGATAAAACAAAAAAATAGGGGAAAGAATGAGGAAATGAGGGGAGGACAGGGCAGAGTTATGAAAAACAAACCGGCGAAGGAAATTTTTTGAAAAAGGGAAGTGTCACGTCTGGTTTTTTGTACAATTTACATTGTGTACAGGTTGTCTCAAACATTATACAGTAAAAATAAATAAAGAAGAACAACCCCTTTTCTCATGTAACTTCTTTTTTGAAGAAAATTTGCTCTGAGTGAAGGAAAAGGGAAAAAAGTCACTTGATTTTTTTGGGTTACCCTGGTTTTCTTAAAAATATCCCTGTTATGGATGATAATCTATGAACGTATTTTTGGCATACCGAAAAAACTTATTAAAATCCCTACAAAAAGGAAAAAATTTTTTTTACAGTTCCCCCCCCATTTAAAAACATTTTCTCTTAGGTTAGATTAGAGAAAATGTTTTTTTTTGGGGCATCCTTGTACAATTTTTTGGCAAACCAAAATTTTCATTTTATTTTTAAATTTTTTTCTTTTGGAAAGGGTGTTTTTATCTCTTTTTATTTTTAAGTTTTCGTGTTTTTATAAAATTTTTTAAAAAAAATTTTTGGGGATGGTTTAAATTAAAATGTGAAATTTTAAACGTAATATCAACAAAAAAAACCCTTTTTGATTTTCGGGCCCCCTTTTGAAATGCCCTTTCTATGTCCCCAAATATTCAAAAAAAAAAAAAATTATTTTTTCAAAAGAAAATTTTTAAATTATTTTTCTGAGTGTTTTACCCAAAAAAAAAAAATTTTTCCCATCGGTACTTCCAAGATATAGAGCCGTGAAGTTTGAAAAAATTTAGCTGCGTTTGGAAACGGCGGGGGATTGCCGCTCACCCCGGTAATTTAGTTTTATTTTTGAAATTGAAGGTTTTTTTTTTTTTTTTCCCCTTTTTTAAATTTTTTAATAACTTATGGGTGGCTATGAGCCCAAAAAGAAAGGGTGAATGTATATTTTAAAACTCGTTGTATACAAAAAAAAACCAAAAACACCAAACAAAAATTATAAAATATATTTTTTTACAAAACTTGTTTCCCAAAAAAAAAACCCAAAAAAATTCACCCCTCCTCCTCCTTCTCTTTCCTCCTTCCCTCCCCCTCCTTTTTCCTTTTCCCTTCTCCTCCTCCTCCTCCTCCCCCCCTCCCTTCTCCTTCCCTCCTCCCTCCTTCCCCTCCTCCTTTTTCCCCCCTCCTCCTTCTCCCCCCTCCTTTCCTCCTCCCCCTTTCCCCCCCCCCCCTTCCCCCTTCTTTTTTCCCTCCCCCTTCCCCTTTCCCTTCCCCTTTTTCCCCTCCTCCTCCTCCCCTTTTTTCCTTCTCCTTCCCTTTTTCTCCTTCCCTCCTCCTCCTCCCCCCTTGTTTTGGGTGTGCAAGTGGTGGCTTATAATTTTTTTTGAGTCAGAATTTGGGGCAGTTTGTCAAAGTAAATATTGTTCTTTTGTCACTCCCCCTACCCCCTGTAAAAAACGGGGGTTGGGAAATGCTGCCCCCCCTCCCCTTTCCTATCAAATTACTTTTTTCCCCAATCTGTATCTTTCAATTGTCTCTCTTTCTATCTGTCTGCCTATTCTGTCTACGGGAAACCAATAAATAAAATTTTTTAAAAATTATTTAAAAATTACCTAGGAAAACCCAAAAAATCCAGCCCAAAGTGCAATACTCGTTTGGGAAGATGTGAGTAAACGTGAGGGACACAGTTTTTGTGGCTCCCTCTAGACAAGAGTAGAGGGACAAAACAGGGATTTTGCCAGACAGAAAATTTGGAACGGGACGAAATTTTGTTTTCCGCAAAAACAAAGGGGGGGCGATGGTCAGGGAAATTCCCCTCCTTTACGCTCAAAGTCAGCTCTTATCAGATTTTTCTCCCTTATTTTTGTCACTGTAAGGGGGTGGACTTTTTTTTTTTTGTTTAAAAGGGAACAATATTTTTAACTTTCTTCTTCTTCCTCCTCCTCCTCCCCCCCCCCCCCCCCCCTCCTCTTCTCCCCCCCCCCTTCCTTCCCCTTCCCTCCCCCTCCTCCTCCCCCTCCTCCTTTTTTGGGTCTCAAACCCCCTAAATTTCTTTAAAATTTGATCTTCACGGGCCCTTTCCCACTGTTTTTAGAGCATAAATTGGGGAAAGAAAAGGGAGTCCCGTTTTTTGGGGGGGAAATTTCACATATTTTCTTCCCGTTTGAAATGCTAAAAAAATGAAAACCTAAATTTGGGCTTTTCCCACAATGAACCATGGCCCCCCGTTTTTTTTTTTATATGGGGCACACTGACCATGGAGCCCCTTTCTCCCATGTGGGCCTACCAGTTTTTCTCCTGTTTTGTTTTGAAGCTGCTAAAATTTTGCGTAAAAATAGTCAGAAACAGGGCTGAAAAGAGTTTTTAAATTCCGTCGGAAAAGTAAAAGGGGCTAATGAGCCCGGGTGATTTTTATTATTATTATTATCATTTTAAAAGGCGTCCTTGTGCAAGTCGTCTGTCCCCACATTCAAATTTTGTTTATTTATTCTTTTGGGGGGGTTTTTATTTATCATTTTTTTTATGTTATGAAATCGTGTTTTTTATAAAATTTTTGAAAAAATATAAAAGATGGATTAAGGGAAAATGTGTATTTAAGAAAATAAACGACATTTAAATGAGATTTCGTGATTTTTAAATTATATTACTAATATGAGGGTCGGGAGACTTTAAGACACTTTTACTAAATTTTTTTGTGTACCTGCATGCCACACGGGGTATGAAAAAGTTTATTTAAGTCGGGTATACAAAAGGGAAAATTTAAATCAGTTTTAAAATAAAATAAAATAGGGAAAATAATTTTTTAAAAAACCCATTTGTTTTTTTGGGGTTTTTTCCCCAGAAAAAAGGGAGAGCCCTTATGCTTACTTAGCTCACAAAGAATGAAAAAAAAAAGGGTGGGGCGCGGGTGCCCGGGGTATTAGAAAGCAGGGGGGGGGAAACCCTTTATAGCAGTTTTGGTCATAATTTAAAAGGGCCCGAAATTAGGGGAACCCCCCCCCCCAATTAAAGGGGAAAACGCCATAAAGGGGGGGGCCCTCCTGTATTTTACTTGTTTATTGTTTTTTAATGCCAAATTCTTTTTTGCTAACTTAATATATGTTTTTTTAAAAATTTGTTAACCCCCAGTTCCCTTTTTTGGCAATTTCCCCTTTTCGCAGTCCTTTGGGAAAACCCGACCCCTGTATAATGGGGGCCCTACTGTATTTTTCCTTTCATTCCCTTTTTCCCCCCCTTCCCCCGGGCCCTTTTTTTTCGTTCCTCTTTTTTTTTTTTTAAAAAATGCTGGCCTCCCCACCGGGCAGGGTTTTCCCGAAAAAAAAAAAACTTTCACCCTCAAATTCCCTGCTATTCCCCTGTCTTGGCCAGAGGTTACACAGATGCAAAAGTTTTTGAATCACTCTAAAAAATAAAATTCCCCAAACCCCTCTGGTAGAGTGCAGGAAAATGTACTTTCCACCCCCAGGAAAAAGTCCAAATAACTGGTTTCCCTGAATCCCTTCACAAAACATTTAAATACTCACCCTCCCCAAAACTCATCAAGTCCCCAAAAAATTTGTCCCATCCTATCTAAAAACCACATGCCTCAGCTGTCCAGGCCCCTTGCAACCCCAAAAAAACCCCTTTTAAAAAACTCCCTCCATTCTTGCCTACGAAGACCCCAAAATCCCCCCTCCCCTCCACTTTTAAATTTTTAAAAAACCCCCCCAATTTATCCCATTTTTTCTCCCTCCTCTCTATATTTACCCCCTCCACCTCAACAAAAACCCCTTTCCCCAGGCCCCGAATAATACTTTTAGTAAATCCACAAACCCCCTCCTTTAAAAACCAAACTATTAATTCCAAACAAAATATTTAGCCACACATTGCCACAAGACACATACGCCCCCCAACCCTCCCCTTTGGGAAATTTCACAACCATGCTTTTACACCCTTTTTAATAATGTTGGTACCCCCTAAAACTTTTTAACATTCCCTTCTTTACCCCCCATGGGTAAAGCTTTTTTTGTATTCACAATACCTTTTTGCACCCCCCTTTAGCTTTGTTTTTACATATTTTTCTTCCCCTACCGGGGGCTCAATTTCAGCCCCATTGTTTCTTTTTGGAAAATTTAAATTTAGCATTTTTTTCCCTAAAATTTTTTCTAATGTGTAATAATTTATCTAACAACTATTTCTTCTTTCTGCCTTTTTTTTTTTTAAAGGAAAACTTTACTTTACATTTAATTTAGGGCAATTACAACCAACAATTTATAATTTAATTTTTTACTTTTATTTTAAAAAATTTTCCCCCAGAGGAAATTTTTGTACGTAGGGAAAAATTAAATTTTTTTTTTTTTTAAAAAAAAAATTTTCTTTTTGACGGGCTTCTTTCTTATGGTTTTTGCCACTTTATTAAAGCTTCCTTTTTTAAAACTTTTTAAACCCTTTTTAAACCTCAATGAACCCTTTTTCATTTTAATATCTGGGCCCTAGTGGGTTTAGGGAGTTTGGGTTTTTAAATTTTAACAAAAATCCCAAACCATATGAATTTTGTTTTTAAAGTTTGGATATCCCATGAAAACCTAATGGCAAAAGTTTTGGCATTTTTATTTATTTACCCTTTTCTTAATTTCAGTTTAATTTCCTAATCATAGCTAGTCCATTTCGTATCCCCAATTTTCATATCAGTAAAAACAATAAAATTTTAACAGAATTTTTCTTTTTCCAAAGGCCCCAAAATGTGCCTACCTCACCCTTGCATGTTAAACCCCTGGCAAGTGCTAATTATTTTCCTTTAAACTTAACCCTTCAGGGGGCCGTGCCGTAGAACTTTGGGTTTTCATTGAGGGTCCAAAGTAGTTTTCGGGGCCCGAGCTCACTCGTTGATAAGCTGTAGTGGTTTAAAATTTTTTTTCTAGATATGAGAGAATACATCTATGTGGTAAGTGTGCCCAAAATAAAAAAATCCGCACACACAGTGTATAATGAAGGGGAAAAAAAACCAGACCGTGATTTTCTATTAAAAAAAGCCCCAATTGGCCGGCCTTTTTTGTATGTTTTTTATAATTGTTTTTTTTGATTTTTGGTCTCGTTTTTGGGGAAAAGGAAGACATATTACAAAAAATAAGAAATTTTGTTGGTTTTTTGTACTGGAAATTTTGGGTTGAAAAATGAGCTCAAAGTAGCGGAAATGTTAAATTTTTGCCGATGTTCAAGAGAAAAAAAAACGACCTCCCGTCTAAAACCACCGCTGGTGGGTCCCCCAATATTTCATTCACAAAAAGTGGGGGGTTTAAAATTTATACCCAAATTTTTACAAAATTGGGATAAGAGTAATCTTCTTTTTTTGGTTTTAATAAAAATTTATTAAGGGGAAAAAAAATCAAAATGGAATTCATTTGTAAAGCCTGAAAACAAACTAAAAGAACAGAGGAAATGTTTGTTAAAGCCCGGAAAAAGCCTGCATGGTTTTATTTTTGGAACCCCATTTTGGAAATATGGAGTTTTTTGAAAATTTTTAGTTAAAAATTTTCCAAATTTCCAATTTCCGATCACTTTAAATTTTTTAGTTTAAACAGTTGACTGGGGGTTTTTTTGTGCTCAATTTATAGAATAGGAAAGTAATATATTTAAATAGCTAAGAATTTTGGGGGAAATGGAATTAAAGAATTTTGGGCCAAAAAAGGGAGTCAAAGTCGGCCCAAAACGCCGATTTGTAAAAATCCCTGACACCTCCCAAATTAACGGGAAACATAATTTCGTAAATTTTTGTTTTTTTACCCTTTAGAAAAAAGTTTCTCCTTAAACCCTTTCTAAAAAAATTAAAAATTTTTTTTTTTTTTTAAATTTTTTGGCCCCCGGGGCCCCACTTTTAAAATTTTTTGGGCCCCTTTGGGCCCCGAAAAGGGGGGAAATAAAAATACTGTAAAGATTCAGAAAAATATTTGGAAATTACAAAATAAAAAAAAAATCATAGCAAATTTATTTTGGGTTTTTTGCACTCAAACTCCTCTTTCTTAATTAAAAATTTGGTTTTTTTCCCCACAGTGGAACCCCGGGTTCGAGTGCCCCCCAAAATGGAAATTTTTAAGATACGAGCAGTCGCTTGGCGAATTTTTTTTCTTTCAGATGCAAGTGCAATTTTAAAAAATGCAAGGGGCCTCAAGGGAGGTTCCCCTTTAAGCTGGTGAGGGGCTCTTTCAAAAATGATCTAGGGAATTGAATCTCAAATTGTTTTTTTTGGGCTACTTATTGAAACTTGGGGAATTTTTTGATGGAAAGAGCCTTTAAAATACACCAAAATTTAAAGAAAACGGGCCCCTTAATAAAAAGGGGGGTTTAAATTCTCGGGCCTTTTGCAGAAAATTTTCCCTATGGTTTTTTTTTGGGTTTTTTTTGAAAAGAAAGGAAAATTTTTACAAAAAATTAAAATGATTTAAATTTGGGTTTTAAAGAAAAAAGTTCCTTGAAACTGAGCCAAAGGGACCCGAAATTTTCTTTTTTTGGCGATGATAAGGTGAACATATACGTCACCCTCCAATAACCTGTCCACTGGCCATCCAATAAGCAATCATGAAAGGGGTGGGAAAAATTTTTTTTACATACCCTTTTCAATAATGGGAGTAGTCGCAAACATAAATCTTTTTTTTTGTTTTTTGAATAAAAATTCCAAATGGTAAGCAAGAGTTTTTTTTGTAAATTCCCTACATAAATAATAAAAAATAATAAAACCTTTTAAAAAATAAAGTATTATAATGTTTTTAAATTTTAATTTCATGGGATAATAATAATTATAATAACGGCTTCGAAAAAGGGCCCCAATTTGACGGCAGTGAAAACACAAAAAATGCGGGAGTGGGTTTTGGCCCCCTCCAAACCCGTCATATGACATATTTTTTTCATTCTAGAGAAAGGGCCCCCGCTTTTCGTTGTTCTCGGGAATCTAAAATTCACTAATCAAGGGGGTTTTTTTCGTTTTAAAAATGGACTTTGCTTTTCACAAATTGGGCTCGTGAGTATTATTATTATTAAAAAAAAAAAAGAAGCGTTTAAGCCAAAGGGGCCTTTTCAGCACTGCAGGGCAGGAAGGAAGGAGGGCATCAGGGGGCAAAAGGGGGGAGGGAAAGGGAAAAAATAGGTTAGGATAACGGGGGGGCGTGATGGTAAAGGGGTTTTAAAGGGCACCCAAGAGATGAACTAAAGGGTGAGGGGAGTGGGGAAAGAAATCTTCGGGTTTTGGGGGAGTAAATCAGTCGTTGTCAAGAATTTCAATGGGGAAAAGTCAGGTTTAAAAGGGGAGGGTCCATCAGCAAGAAGGGAAAGGTAAAGAGAGAGTATTTAGAACAAAGGGACGACGTGGAGGTAAATTCTGCTGCTCGTTGAAAAGAGGGGGAAAAGTCTAACAGAATGTGGCTAATCGATACTGGAACTTGCCCACGCTCACAGAGAGGAACGGGGTTTTTGCCTCTCCATGAGTTCCCCAGAGTAAGAGAGTGGGGGCCAATGCGAAGGCGGGGGGAGAGGGTTTCCCCAACCGGGGCCTGATGACAAGAAGGGGCCCAGAAACCCTATGCTGGGTTTTTAATAAAAATGAAGTTTTTTTTCCCGGCAGGTTGCCCAAAGTTGTTCCCAAACGGGGGCGAAGGGGGGTTGCTATTGCAGCAAAAGGGTTTCCAGAAATGGAACCCCCTTTATGGGAAATTGGTATTTCATTTTACTGCTGACCACGCAGCATTTTGTCTGCCTTTTTCTTTCCCCCTTTTTTACATCGAATGCCCCAGGGCCCCAACAAAAAAACAATACTTTATTTTTTGGTAGAGATCGGCTTTAAAAAAGGGTTTGGGGGTTTACGGGAATTTGGGGGTTGAGATGTATCAAATTTTTGTATAGCCGGGTTGGAACACAAAGAGAGTCTAAAGACTACCAAAAATTGATGACACGGGCATAGATGCGTTATGAAAAAAAGTGGGGGCCAAAAATGGCATAAAATTCAGCAGTAAAAATGTACCCAAAGATAGAAAAAGGGCCCCCGCAGGGGACACTTTTCCGGAAACATGCTGCAAAACCCCAACCCCCGTTGAAGCCCTTAAAAGCCATCTGTTTTACAAGCGATGGCATGAAAAAATGGAGTGGAAGTGTTTAAAGGAAAAAGGGGAGCGGGGAAGCCCCCGTGGGCCCATTTTGGGCTTTCGAGAAAGGGGATTTGGAGAAAGAACAACCCGAACAGCGGGAAAACTTCCCGGGGGGGGTGGGGGAAAAAGGAGATGCTACAGGGACATATAAAGGGGGGAAAACTGAAGGGAAGACAAGAGGGAATGTAGGCGATAAAAAAGGGAAACAGAGAAAACAGGGGGGTGAAAAAAAATAAAAAATGTCTACTAATATCGTGACCATTCTAAAAAAGGGAAGGATTGTGGAGATCTTGAGATTTGTAATAGTAGCGAAGGAAATGGGCACCCACGGCGATCGAAAAAGGAGGGAAAAACATTCGCTTCGGCTAGGGCCCCAAAAGGGGAAAAAGAGGGGGAAAAGAAACCAAAGGAAACAAAGTAATCCTTGGTGAGGATGGGGTTTAAAAGGTAGAGAGAGGCAGGAAAAGGCCGCGGAATAAATCTGGTCCCCATAATCGAGTTTCGAAAAAACGGGGGGGCTAAATGTTGGGGCGAAGCGGGATTTCGCGATCAGCTCCCCGGGAAAAGGGATGGGAAAGGGTTTTAAAGAAGGTTTAGCCGGCTGTGACAAGTTGCCTTCAGGGAGGTAATGTGAGGTTTCCAGGATAACTACGGTAAAAGGAGAAGGCTAAAAAAGGGACTGAAAAAAAGGGGGTTTCGGGGATACGGGAGCCTTTAGGATAAAAAGGAGGGATGGAGATGACGAGCGTTTTGTGAAAGAAATTTGGTGATTTTTAGTACTTAAAAATTTAAACCCATGCGGGGTTGGCCCAAGGGGGAAACACGGTGACCTCATGTGGAGGGGAAAAACTGCAATGAGTGACAATCAGGGGCCTGCAAAAAGAAATTTAGCGAAGTCTCAACCGAGTGATGACCAAATATTGGGTGGAAAAACAGGGGGCCAAAATTTCATTTTTTGCAAGGAAAAAAAAGTGTTGTGCTTAGAAACAACCCTGAGGGACCCCTTTCCAGCTTGGCCGAAGCCCGGGGAAAGAAAAATTTTTTATTCAAACCCGGAATGTTTTTTTCATTTAAAAATTTCTTAAGGAAGGATGGTAGTTTCCCTCGGGGCCAAAGGGTGGGGCCGGGGCCCAAATTTATTTTTACCCCAAGTTGGGGGTTTTGCCTTTAAAGGTAAAAAAAATTGGCAAAAAACTGAGTGATTATTCGCAAAGGCATTACAAAACAACGTATCCAAGCGTAGAAAGGGGGGTCTTTTGGTAAAAAGGCCCTTACAAAAGCCATATTGACTAGGGAGGGGGATGTTGTGTGTTTCAAAATTCCCAACTTTAAATTTGGTCGATTTACGGCGTTCATCACTTTGCAAATTTGCCTAGTAAGAGGGGAGGGGCGTTTGTGGGGGGGCTTCATGCCCTTTTTAGTACCCGGTTTGCGGAAAGGGAGAACAATGGCAGATTTCCACAGCTGGGGAAAAATCCTTGTCCCCAAATAAGATTGAAGGGGTTTGTAAGAGGACTACAAGGGCTGACCAAATGAAAAAATGTTGTAACAAAACAAAATATAAAATTTTGTGAGGCCCGCTCCCGATGATGGGCCCAAGCTGAGAGCGTTGCCTTCCAAAAAAAAGTTTTTTAAAAGGGGGTTGGGAACCCCCAAGGAACTTTTTTAAATTTTTTAAAACCTTTTCCCTTCCCCTTTTTTTAAAAAAAAAAAAGTTTCAAAGGGAAAAACTAAACTCCCCCTTCCCAAACCTTTGGGGAAAAAAGGGAACCCCCATTAATGGAAGCCCCGGGAAATATTGGACCCCAGATTTCCCAAATAATTGGAACTTTGAGGGGTTTTCCTCCATTTTCCCCCCCCCCGGGAAACTGGACCCGGGGGGCCCCCGGAAAGTTTTTAAAAACCACTTAAATTTTCCCACTTTTTTTCCGGGACTGCACCCCCCCAAAGAAAACCTGATTTTGGGGAAAAAGCTCCCCCCCCCCCCCCCCTTTTTCCCCCCCCCCCCCCAATTCCCCCCCCCCCCCCCCCCCCGAACGAAAGCTTCTTTTAAATAAAAAAGGTTTTTCACGGTTTCTATTGTTCCGGTCCTGCCCATGCATTTGCATTTAAACTTTACTGCCAAAAGAAAAAGGGCAGGGTGCCCACCAAGGCCCCCACTTTTGAGAATCCCTCCCTTTGGGTTTGGGGTATGGGAAAGGGAGAAGCTGGGGTTTTAAAAAAATGACATCGAGAAGAGGTGTAGGAGTCATAAATTGAGGATGAAAAAGGGAAACCCTCACTAAAAGAGTGAGGGGGGAGTAAAGTTTTCCCAATTTGCCCCGTTTAAAAAGGGCCCAGCGAGGGCTAGGGAAAAAAGGTGGTGATAGGAAGGAGGAAAAAGAAATGATTGGGGAAAAAGATCGCTGTCATGTAAGGGCGGGGAGAACAGACCAGGTGAAGTCTAGTGCCCGTGGAGGAAAAAAACAGACTGATAGATCGATGAAGAGGGGAGTATGAGTACGAGGATCAAAATGGGTTTGGGAAAACCGGGATTTAAAAAAAATGGAGGGGGTGGAAAAGGCGAGAAAAGGGCCCCCCAAATGGAAGCCCGTGGGGGAAAAAATGAGGACCTTCCCCCCGAGGGGAAAAGGTGGGGATTAAAAACCCAAAAAAACAGAAAATGGTTTGGGGGTAAGGATGAAAAAAGAAAAAGGGAAAAATTTTGGGGTAAGGGAAAAAGCTCGAGAAGGAGAGAGATTAAAGAAATTTTTGTAAAAAACCCCTTTTTCAAGTGGAAACGGGCTGCAGTGTTAAAACGCGTTTGGGTTTGGGTTTTGTTGACAGTACGGAATATTCATTTGGGAGAGAAGGGGACTTTCATTAAGGTTTCCCCTCTGAGAAAGGATCCCCAAGGGAAAACAATAAATTTTAGCCTGAATAGGTTGGAAAAAAAAGCCGAGTGTAATTTTGGTTCTTGTAAGCAAAACCAACAGGGGGGAAAACCCGGAAAGAACATCTGAAGGGTCCCCGGTTTCCCCTGAGGCCGCGGGGTATTCCCCTGTAAAATAGGCCATGATTGGCGATGAAAGAAAATTTCCAGGAATCCCTAAGGAAAAGGAAAAACCCACGGACTAGAGGGGGGTTTGAAAAAGGGGCAACTGTGGTGGCATTGGGGAAAACGTTCAAGCAGCGGGAAAGGAAAAAGAACGTTGGAAGAATGGGGGTTTTGAAGATGGAAAGGGGGAGGGAAAAGAAGGAACAGGAAGTGAAACGTGTCCATTGAAGGTTTTTGTCTCTGCAATTTTTTCTGAAAAGGCTTCAAAAAGGGGTTTTAATTCAAAGATTTTATGGGAGGGGCCCTATTTGGGGATGAAGGGGGGGGGGGTGAGTAAAGGGTTTGGGGCGGGAATGGGGGCTGTACCAAAATAAAAGGGGGAGGAAAGAGTAAAAGGGGCTGGGATGAAGTGTGGGGGGGGGGGGGACAGAAGAAGCAGAAAAACCCGGGGGGTGGAGAAGAGGGAGAAACTTTGGGGGGGACGGGGGTGGAAGGTTGTACAGGGGGGAGGGTGGGAAACCCACACTTGTAATAGAGTCGAGGGAGGGGAAGAAAATGGCCCAGAGACTGGAAAGGTAAAAATGTGGAGGTGGGAAGAAGGGAAGGGGGGAAAAAGGGAAAGAAGATTTTTAGCAATGTGGATTTTTTGGGGCTTTTTGAGAAACCCGAGGGGGGTTGGTATTGGTGTCGTACAAGGTTTTTTTCGATACTGGGGCTTTTTAGGGGGAAAGGGCGCGAAGATGTGAAAACCGGGCTGAAATTTTAGTCGGGAGTAGAGGGCCCAAAGGGCAGGGAAAAAGATTTTTGATTCGGAGTGGCTATGGGGGGGTAAAAACAGGAGGAGGCCCGCAGAAAATTGGGGCCCAGAAGGGGGGGGGATGTTTTGGGAAAAACGGGGAAAATTTTGAAAAAAGGGGGGTAATTTTCCCTTGGAGGCGGGTTTAGTAAAATGCCCCTAGCATAAAGGGGGACCTTCTGCCTCTTTGAGGCAAAGGGGTTTCACGTTTTATTTAAGTAGACTGGCAACGGCGGGGGAAATTTCGAAAAAGGGGGAGCCTTTTATTACAATTAAGGCAAGATGGAGGTTGACTGCAAGATGTTTAGAATGGTCCCTCGGCACCCCCAAGGGGTGGGCATTCGGCCATAGATCTGCAATATTTCGCTGGGGGGACCCAAAAAGCCAGCAAAATTTTTTACAATGTTGCGGGGTAGGAATCAACCCTTTTTAATTGTAAACCCATGTCCCGCGACATAACAGAGGACGGGAGTTCTCGGGCTGTCAAAAATTTAAAAGGCTACTTCAAGGGGTAACGTCTCCGCCCACGGGGAGGGAAAGGGCATAAGTGTCTACTGTTTAGGATTGGGAGATCCTGGAGTTCCAAACTGTTCAAGGGAAAGTCAAATTTCCAATTTACTGGAAAATTTTGTTGGGGCTATGGTATGGGGGGAAAGACAGTACCATACAAGAATTGGAAAAAAAAGAGTTTTTCAATTTGTGATAGGGGTAGTATCTATATGCGAAAAAGGGGAGGAAAAAATCAGAGCTTTGGGGAGCATTCTGGACGTGATGATCGCGTACCGCTCTTTTAGAGCATGAAATGAAATATCTTGCCAACTGAAAGCAGGGCGCTTTGAATCTATGGTCGAAAGGGAGGCAGAAGAAGAAATCGGTCTTAAAGTTTAAAAAATTTAGTCCATTGTGTGGTCCCAAAAAGAGCGTGGAGAGGGGGTGCTTTATGTGTCGGTCTTTTTCCCGGGAGAAGGGGGGAAAGGGAACGAAAAGGGGAATTTATCAGGAAAATTGGTTGGCGTTTTGGGTAGGGCCGGCTTGGCCCGGGATGAAAAGGGCGGGCGATTCGGGAAAAATTTCCGTACCGTAAAGGGAGAAGCCGGGGGAAAATGTCAAATAAAAAGCGGAGTTTTGACAAATCAAAGGAGCGTCGAAGCCCCAGGTAAAGGGGGGGGGAGGAAAACAGCACCGCAAGAGGTACAGGGGGATCAGGGGTGTCCGAAGAGGGTCTAAAAACAAGGCAGGGTCAGAATGGGGGGGTGGTATTTTAAAGAAGGGGCCGGGGGGGGGAGGGGTTCATGGATTGGGGTTTTTCCATGGTTTTGGTTTTTCCTTTGCTTTTTGTTTTTAAAAAAAAAAAAAGAAAAAAAAAGAAAATAAAATAAAAAAAAGAATAAAAAAAGGGGGGAGGGGGAGGAAAAGTTCCCCGGAGGAATGAAAGGGCCGGAAATCCCCCTCCGCGCCCAAGGGGACCCCAGCCCCTGCTAGTAGTGCAGATGCAGCATGGAACCCGTTTCCCAAACCCCACCCCTTTATGCCCGTAAAAACCCGCAATCCGGGATAGAAAAAACCCCAAATCTGCCGAGTACCTCGGTGGCCAAAAAAGAGGGCGGCCGGATACCGCCACCCAAAACAAAACCTCCTTCGGCCACCACCCCCGGAATCCGAAAGGTGGGGTTCCAGCGGGTACCCCGTCGCCCGAAAAACACCCAAAGCTACTCCGGGATTTCTGGGAGAGGGATGGGACATCCCAGGCGACCCCGATTCCTTTGGGAAAATACGCCACCGCCCCAAAAACCTAACGGAATGGGATGGAAACCCCGGGATCCTTTTCCCCTACCTAGGAACTAGCGCGCCCGGGGAGAAATCCCCAAAAGGGCCCAAAAAAAGGGAAGGGGAAAAAAAGGGAGGGGGGGGGGGGGAGGGGGGAAGGAAAGGAAAAGGGGGGGTGGGGGTAGGGGGGGGGAGATTCGGGGGGGGAATTTGGGTTTGGTCTGAGGAAGAAGAACCCACAGGTCTAATTTCCCCAAACCAAGAGCCTCTTCCCACGCCCGGATCCCCCTTGGGAAAAGGGCTCGCGGAAAGGGGGGTAGTTGTCCCGGGGCGCATCCCACGGGATGGGCCCGGGGCCGGGCCAAACCGTCTGGCATTTTTTTACCGTGGCGAAAGGTTTCCCCTTTATGTTGGGTCCGCGGAAAAATTTTTTTAATATTCCATTTTTTAAAAGCTTGCAAGTAATAAATAAGTACCCTGGCTCCTAAAAAAGCTCCTAGTTTCCAAAACCGTGGTAAAAGGGGGTTCCCCCCCCCCCCCCCCCCCCCC
>NW_026506869.1:0-26567 GCF_026875155.1 Cherax quadricarinatus | reverse complement strand
ACAGGTTTATGTGCAACAGTGAAAACAAATGAGTTTGAGAGGTAAGAGCCTTTCTTGCCCACAATCTCCAGTGCAAGATTCAGACTTCATCTTAGGGGCCATGGTGATAATTTACTGTCCAGTTAGTACAGTTAATACAGTATGATGCTGCTGATAGGGCAGGGTTACTCAAACTGATGCTGCCTGCATGACACATTGCCGCCGCGAGTATTGTCAAATATTGTACAGCGGTGTGCATCAGCCGGCCCAACCCAGCTGCCAGATGCATGGTCGTAAGTCGAGTAGACGTATGTCGAGCAGGTCGTAAGTCGGATGGTAGGTGTACTTTTATTTGCATTAGTTTCTACATTGACAAACATGTATCTTGGAAAAATGGTGACAGTGTACAATGTTTCATTCACTTCCATTAACTATGGCTAGATAAAAGCATTAATATATGGAGAAAGCATTTTAATAAAAGCAATGCACATACCTAGTGAATTAGCAATTAGCAGTGACAAAACCATACCTGAAATAGCTGGTCATATTTAACGTTGGAAGATAAGAAGGTTTGTTGGTCAGCTACAAAACCAGCAATCTCTGTCTCCTCTACTTCTTCACCACTTAATGTCAACACCCTAGCAAAAATTACATATTAACAAGTAGTCAACAGTTATAACTGACAGTGAAAATTATCACAATACAAAATATTTATAAAGCTGACAGTAATTGAAATAAAATATCATATAATGCACATTTTAAAACCTTGCAACCAGAAATAGGCTAGTACAGGTCAGCCATCACATCCGGCAATCAGTTATTCGGTTCCTTCAGTTATTCGGTACTAATTTTGGCTAGCATAATTTCAAATTTCCAGGGTCGCCACACCAACCTGCTGGTACTGATTGGTGGCGCTACTTGCTGCATAAGTCATTCCAATTTCTTTTTTTCCATTTATTGTTTTAACCTGCTTACTTTTAGCCCTAACCATGGTTCCAATGAATAAAAGAAATGCTTCTCAATATGTAAAGCACCTACACAGTACATTATCCATTAACCCTTTGAGGGTTTTCATCGTACTAGTACATCTTACGCGTAGGGGTTTTTGACGTACTAGTACTCATAAATTCTAGCGGCCTCAAATCTAGTGGGAGAAAGCTGGTAGGCCTTCATATGAAAGAATGGGTCTATGTGGTCAGTGTGCACAGTCTAAAAAAAATCCTGCAGCACACAGTGCATAATGAGAAAAAAAAAACTTTGACCATTTTTTTTTAATAAATCAGCGACTTTGCAGTGTATTTTCGTATGGTATTTATTGTTGTATTCTAGTTTTCTTGGTCTCATTTTATGAATGGAAGACTATTACAGAATTGAGTGATTTTGATTTGGTTTTACAAAGAAAGGTGCCTTGAAATTGAGCTCAAAGTAGCAGAAATGTTCGATTTTTTTACCAAACTTCAAAAGTAAACAAATCGTGCCAAGCGTGCAATACACGTCAACTGGTGAGTCTAATATTCTTTCACAAGTGCACCAATAATATTTATACCATTTTTTACACTAATGCAGTAGTCTGCATAACAGTAAATCTTATATTTTTTTTTGGAAAACAAAAATTCAAAGTGGAAAGCAAAAGAAATAAGAGGGGCCTTGAGACGTGACAAATGACTAGAGGAAATGTCATTTTAGTGCAAGGAATGTCTTTCTTGTTTATTCTGGACCCTATTCGGAAATTGGATACTTTTAAAAATTTGTGTGAAATTGGCAAATTGCAAAAATTTGACCACTGTACTGGTAGTTAAATTTTCATAAATGAGTGGTTTCTTGCACCCATTCGATAGAAAAATGGATTTTCATTTAGCGAATATTCATGTTTTTTGTCGACAAAGTACAGTGAAATTTGGCCCGGGAAAATGGGGCTCAAAGTGGGCAAAATCGCCGATGCGTAAACATCGCCGAGACTGTAATTTTGCGAGAGCATTTAAATTTCCCTAAGTTTTCTATCAAATTTCAAATTTTGGTGTCTTTATGATCGGGGAAAAGATTCTCTATCTTTTCATAAGAGAAAATAATTTTTTTTTTTTTAAATTTGGCCGACCCCGAGAACGAGTTTCGGAGAGGGCCTTTTCGACCCTCAAAGGGTTAAAGATAAGGTGACTTTGAAGCCACTGTCGGTTGCCATGAATCAGTATCATGAAGCAGGGAATATGCTTTTTTTATTTCGCTAATATCAACACTACAGCTTATTTGCCTATCCCAAATTTATCTAATATGATATTTAATAAAACAATATAAATAACATAAAACATGGTAAATACTCCAGAATGAATAATATTTGGCATAACACCGAGCAGTTCGACAGAGGTATGAAGAGGATATGGTATACAAAATACCATTCTCCAATCCGTCTTGGTGGCTTATATTAGAGAAAAACAGAGTATAGTACAGGGCTAACTGTGCTATACACTCATACTGCACCATAAACCTGAAACAAAAGCTATTTTCTCTTATAGATTATCAATATAGCAGCATATGTGTAGAGAACCAAGGATAACCCAAAAAAGTCAACATGGCTTATTTTTAGTACCTGGCTTGGGTTAGCCATATATGATTTTTGATAAATATTTGATTCCCAGCCAGGGTAGAAAATATTAGGCGTGTTTCTTTATCACCTGTTGTCTATGTTTACCCATCAGTAAATGGGTACCTGCGTGTTAGCCGACTAGTGTGGGTGTTATCCTGGGACACTGACCTAATTTTCTTGAAATACTCAGCATAACAAGCGGCTTTCTATACAGTAGTATGTCACTGATGTCAGCTAGGCCTGTATACCTTGTACATGTACGTGTAATAAATAAAGATATTATTATTATTATTTTCTCAGTTGTTTGTTGGGTTATCTTATTCAAACTTGGGCAATGTATGATGGAAAGATACTTTTTCACGTACACCAAAAATGAAAGGAATCAGACCATAAATAGCGGAGTTCGCTTCTCAGCCATTAGCGACCGCTTAGCGGTATATTTTTGTATGTTTTTATGGTTATATTCTCATTTTTTCGGTCTCATTTGATAGAATGAAAGATATATTACAGAAATAGATATGATTCTGATTGCTTTCATGACGAAAAGTACCTTGAAATTGCGCTCACAGTAGCGAAAATGTTCTATTCTTTAGCGAATCTCAAGAGGTAAACAAATGACATCACCGTCCAATACCTGTCCGCCTGCCAGTCAAGAATGGGTTGACATTATTTATACAATTACATGTGTATTACAATAATGCAGTAGTCTGCATAACAGTAAATCTTCTATTTTTTTTTTAATAAAAATTCCAAATGGTAAGCAAGGGAATATACGAGGGGCCTGTAGCCGTGACTAATGAACAGAGAAAATGTTATTTTAGTGCCAGGAAATGTCTGCATTGTTTATTCTGGACCCATTTTGAAATTGGCATCTGTTGAAATTTGTGTGAAATCGGCCAAACTGCCAATTTCTGACCGCTTTATTGGGTAGTTGAAATAAGTGAATGGGCAGTTTCTTGTACTCAGTTGACAGACTAGAAGTAAATAAGTGTATTAAGGTATACACAAATACAGTTACATAGATTATCATACATAGTAGTGTATGTATAGAGAACCTAGGATAACCCAGAAAAGTCAGACAAAGTGACTTATTTCCAGTACCTGGCTTGGGCTTGCCATATTGATTTTTGGTAATTAATTTTTTTTCTCAGTTGTTTGTTGGGCTATCTCATTGAAACTTGGGCAATGTATGATGGAAAGATGCTTCTTAACGTACGACAAAAATAAAAAAGATGGACGATAAATAAGGGAGTTCACTTCTCAGCCATTAGCCGCCTCTTTGCAGTATATTTTCGTATGGTTTTTATGGTTGTATTCTCATTTTTTTGGACATTTGATTGAATGAAAGATAATTTACAGAAATAGACATGATTTTGATTGCTTTCATGACGAAAAGTACCTGAAATTGAGCTCAAAGTAGCGGAAATGTTCGATTTTTGCCAATGTTCAATGAACTTTGTGTAAGTCAAGTTGGTTAATTTTATTAAGTGTAATCTGGCACACTACAGGTCCCAATGATGTCAGATTTGTGATGGAAGACCTGTAATGAAAAATGACAGATATACAGGACAATACATGGTGGGGAAAATAAGTAAAATAAAAATGTTTTTTAATAGTGAAAAAAACATGGAATATACCTTTATGAAAATACATAGCCAGCACTTACCTAGTGAGACCAACAAATGAGAGGACGATGGTATTGTGATGTTTTGGCGAGTTCACACTCAGTGACCACATACCCTTGATACCATCCAGCTCAATGGAAGCCTGTTCATGGATACCAATGCCATTTCTAATGATCCGCAATGATCCTTCCTTAAAAGCCCCTGAAATGTTTTGTTTTTATTTAACCACTTGTAAAAGTCATTTACAGTAAATAGTCTAATAAAATAGACCCCATAAAGTGATGATAGTTAAAATAGACAAAAAAAGACTTAACATGTACATTTAATGGTGCTATCTGCAAGGACAGCCCTTTTGGGAGATTCTGAAGACAAGCTGCAAAGGTCAGTGAACAAATTTGAGAGGATATGCAAAGGGAAAGTGAAAATGAACATTACAAAGAACAAGGTAATGAGGGTAATAAAATATCTAGTGACCCAGGGGTGGGGAACCTTTTCATGTTGTAATGTTACATTAAGTTACCTGGAACCTAATAAGGCCACATTCAAGAAATTTTGATTGGATATTATACACTGTAAAATGTCAGTTATTTGGTTAAAAAATTAATTAGAAAATTCATTCTTTTTTAATTATATAAATACCTAACTTTTTAATGACTTTGTGATTGCTTTTTGTGGGGAAAGCATTTGGATATTTGGTTGAACCATGGAAGTCCGCCGTTTCAGCTGATCCTCCAGGGGTGCATCTGCCATTTGGGATCTTAAGAGGAGAATGTGGATTCGCAACAAAAGTGGTTGAGAAACAAGAAAGCATTCAGCGTGCATGTTGCCACAAATGTGGGTATTCTATTGCATTTTCCAATGTTTAAATGGGATCTTTTGTAGCATCTAACAGGGACTGTAAACTGTTATCTTCTGAGAACTCAATCAATTCTATCTGTAGCTCTTTAGGAGCCTCAGAGACAACAACTAGGTGAGGTTGAAATGTTAATTTCAGTGTGAGGTCATGATTTTTTTATCTCAATCAGTGAACCTTTCACTGTATTCTTCAGATAATAAGTCAATAAGAGCAGCATATTCTTCAAATAATTCACATGAATCCTCCTGCTCATTAACCCTTTGACTGTCGCAAGCCCAATTCTGAAACTGTCTTCCTATGTCACAAAATATTAAAAAAAAAAAAAAAATTTCTTACCAAAATGTTAGGATTAATTTGCCGAGTGTTTTAAGCGTATAAAAAATTTTGCGATCAGTACTTACCGAGATATAGAGGCGTAAAGTTGGCAGAAAATGAGCTGTGTATGGCAACGGCAGTGAATGCCACTCACCTGGTAAAATTTTTAAACTCCCATTCGAAGGTTTCTTGTTTTTTACACTACTTAATTTTTTCAGGTAACTTATGTTGCCTGTGAGACCAAAGGTGCTTATTGTGTTGCATACACTCGTATGCAACACAATAAGCACAAACACAACATACTCATCAAAATATTGTTTATAAAACTTGTTTACAAACAAACAATACAAAAATTGTTGTTACCATTGTTCTATAATATACAGTGGACCCTCGGTTATCGGCCGTAATCTGTTCCAGAAGGCCAACCTAAAACTGAAATGGCCGATAATCGAAATACCCATAATAATTAATGTAAATACAATTAATCCGTTCCAGACACCCAAAAATATTCACAAAAAAAAAATAAGATTTTTAAGAGATTAATTATAGTTTTTCATACACAAAACAATGAGTACTAAATAAAATAATTACGCGAACAATTAAATCAGTATTACTTACACTTTACTGAAGACTGTTGTTGGATTATGGAAGATAGGGAGGAGGAGAGAGGGCAGAGAGTTTATTGTCTGGAAGGGAAATCCCCCTCCATAAGGATTTCAGGTATCAAAGCCCTATCTGGGGTTACTTCCCTTCTTTGACTTTTAATGCCAATGCCAGGCGACTTGTAGGACTTGTGGTAGCCAGGCACTTGTAGGACTTGTGGTAGCCAGGCAACTTGTAGGACTTGTGGTAGCCAGGCAACTTGTAGGACTTATGGTAGCCAGGTAACTCGTAACACTTGTGGTAGCCAGGTGACTTGTAGGGCTTGTGGTAGCCAGGTGACTTGCAGGACTTGTGGTAGCCAGGCAACTTGCAGGACTTGTGGCAGCCAGGCAACTTGTAGGACTTGTGGTAGCCAGGCAACTTGTAGGACTTGTGGTAGCCAAGCACCTTGTAGGACTTGTGGTAGTCAGGCAACTTGTGGTAGCCAGGCAACTCGTAGGACTTGTGGTAGCCAAGCAACTTGTGGTAGCCAGGTAACTTGTAGGACTTGTGGTAGCCAAGCAACTTGTGGTAGCCAGGCAACTTGTAGGACTTGTGGTAGCCAGGCAACTTGTAGGACTTGCAGTAGCCAAGCAACTTGTGGTAGCCAGGCAACTTGTGGTAGCTAGGCAACTTGTAGGACTTGTGGTAGCCAGGCAACTTGTGGTAGCTAGGCAACTTGTAGGACTTGTGGTAGCAAGGCAACTTGTGGTAGCCAGGCAACTTGCAAGACTTGTGGTAGCCAGGCAACTTGTAGGACTTGCGGTAGCCAGGCAACTTATAAGACTTGTGACGAAAACCAGACGCGTTCATCTGGTTTGCTTACATTATGTGTGGGTGGGGTGGGGAGGGCTGATCTTCCTGGCTATCCATACTTCCCAACCTGACTTCATACAAATAAAACTCACCTCTCACCCTACATTAAGACTACAAAATATTTTAAAGTAATTATTGAGTGTATTAATATGTGCATTTTATCGCTCTGGGAGCCTAATGTCGTAGTAGGTATAAGTGGCCAGCAGGATGCCATACATCCCACATGACTTTCTACAAAATAAATACTTCTCGCCTCTCACCCTACATTAAAACCACTAAGACTACAAATATTTTAAGGTAAGTAATGCGTTCTACTGTATATGCATTTTTATCGCTCTAGGGAGCTAAGCATCGTAGTCTAGTATGTGTGGGTGGGATGGCCAGGGAGGGTTACCACACCTGACTTTTTAGAGTAAATCTACTCACCTTTTGCCCTACATGAAGACTGGAAAATATTTTGAGGTAAATAATGAGTGTACTGTGTGTGTATTTTACTTTTTAACCTTTCAGGGTTAGTGCCGTAAATCTACGACTTTACGTTCAGGGTCCAAATCGTAGATTTACGCCATGAGCTCAGCTCACTCTGATAAGCTGTGAGCAGTAAATTTGGGCCTAGATATGTGTGCACCACATAAAACAAATCCTGCGACACAGTGCATGAGAGAAAAAAACTGAGACCATAATTTTCGATTTTAAAACAGCAATTTTGCAGTTTTTTGTATGTTTTTTATAGTTGTATCTGCAATTTCTTGGTCTCATTTAATAGAATGTATGATTACTACAGAAATAGAGATGTTTTGATTGATTTTAGTACTGGAAATGGCTTGAAACTGAGCTCAAAGTAGCAGAAATGTTAAATTTTTGCCGATGTTCAAGAGTAAACAAATGACCTCACAAGTCTAATACATGACAGTGGTGAGTCTAATATACATTCACAAATGTGGTGATATTATTTATACAATTATTATTACAGTATTGCCTAACAGTAAATCTTCTATTTTTTGGTTTGAATAAAAATTCATTATGTGAATAAAAAATCAAAATGGAATTCATTTGTAAGCCTGAAAACTTAACTAATGAAGAGAGGAAATGTTAGTTTAGTGCCAGGAATGCCTGCATTGTTCGTTTATTCTGGACCTATTTTAAAATTGGAATAGTATTTTGAACTTTGCATTAAATTGGCCAAATTACCAATTTCCGGTCACTTTATTTTGTTGTCTAAACAGTTGACATGGCGATTTCTTGTGCTCAATCGATAAAAAACAGAAGTAATACTAGAGAAATAGCTAAGAATTTGGTTGACTGGAATACTGTTAATTGGCCTAAAATGGGAGTCAAAGTCACCAATGTGTAAATATCGCCGACACATCAAATTCGCGAGAGCATAATTTTGTAAATTTTTCATCAAATTTCGTACTTTTTGTTTTATTGCCTTCAGAAAAAGATTCTCTACCATTCCATAGGAAAAAACAAAAAAAATTATTTTTTAAAATTCTTGGACC
Organism: Cherax quadricarinatus; assembly: GCF_026875155.1. Classification (NCBI taxonomy): domain Eukaryota; kingdom Metazoa; phylum Arthropoda; class Malacostraca; order Decapoda; family Parastacidae; genus Cherax; species Cherax quadricarinatus. Next base: position 18,251 of record NW_026506869.1, on the reverse strand, counting down.
CTGGTGCACACTTTGAAATTTGGCCTCTGGACCCTGAAAGGGTTAATGCCCAGTTCTATTGCTAACTTAACCCTTCAGGGTCCAAGGCCCAAATCTGAAGTGGTGCCCCAGTGTCCAAGAATTTTCAAAAAAAAATTTGTTATTTTTTCTTATGAAATGGTTAAAGAATCTTTTTGTGAAGGTAATAAAACAAAAAGTACGAAATTTGATGGAAAACTGACGAAATTATGCTCTCGCGAATTTTGATGTGTCAGCGATATTTACGAATCGGCGATTTTGCCGACTTTGACTCCCATTTTAGGCCAATTACATTATTCCAGTCAACCAAATTCTTAGCTATTTCACTAGTATTACTTCTATTCTATCGATTGAGCACAAGAAATCAGCAAGTCAACTGTTTCAACTACAAATTAAAGTGATCGGAAATTGTTAATTTGGCCAATTTAACACAAAGTTCAAAATATTCCAATTTCAAAATAGGGTCCAGAATAAACAATGTAGGTATTCCTGGAACTAAACTAGCATTTCCTCTGTTCATTAGTTACGTTTTGAGGCTTTACAAATAAATTCCATTTTGATTTTTATTTCACACCAAAAAATAGAAGATTTACTGTTATGCAATACTGTAATAATTGTATAAATATCATCACCATATTTGTGAATGCATATTAGACCCACCAGCTGGCGTGTATTAGACGTGTGAGGTCGTTTGTTTTACTCTTGATATCGGCAAAAATTTAACATTTCTGCTACTTTGAGCTCAGTTTCAAGCCATTTCCAGTGCTAAAACCAATCAAAATCATCTCTTATTTCTTTAATATGTCTTCCATTCTATCAATTGAGACCATAGAAATCGCAAATACAACTATAAAAAACATACGAAAAAAAACACTGCAAAGTCGCTGTTTTAATCGAAAAATCATGATTTTCAGTTTTTTTTCTCTCATTATACACAGTGTGCTGCAGGATCTGTTTTATGTGGTGCACACATACCACATAGATGTATTCTCTCATATCTAGGCCCAAATGTACCACTACAGTTTATCAGAGTGAGCTGAGCTCATGGCGTAGATCTACGGTTTGGACCCTGAACGTAAAGCCGTAGATCTACGGGACGGACCCTGAAAGGGTTAAGTAGACTTGGCAACGGCGAGAGTACGAAGGGTGAGCCTCATGACAATTAAGGCAAGAGGGAGTTCGAGTGCAGACGTATTAGAATGGTCATCGGCACCACAGACTGGGCATTCGGCTATAGATCTGCAATATTTTGCTGGGTGGCCAAATCGCCAGCAATTCCTACACTGTTTTCGGTGTAGGGATCACCTTCCAAATTTGTGCAGGAAATGTCTTTCTTGTTTATTCTGGACCTATTCGGAAATGGAATTTTGAAAATTTGTGTGGGAATGGGCCAAAATTGCTAAAATTCTGACCACTGTACGGATAGTTGAATTCATTAATGAGTGGTTTCTGGCACCCTTCGATAGAAAAAATTGAGTTGGATTCTAGCGAATAATTCATGTTTTTTGTCGACAGTACAGTGAAATTGGCCGGAAATGGGGCTCAAAGTGGGCAAAATCGCCGATGCGTAAACATCGTCCGAGGACTGTAATTTTGCGAGAGCATAATTCCGTAAGTTTTCCCTACTCAAATTTTCAACATTTGGTGTCTTTATGATCGGAGGAAAAGATTCTCTATCTTTTCATAAGAGAAATATTTTTTTTTTTTTAAATTTGGCCGGACCTGAGAACGGAGTTTCGGAGAGGGCCTTGTCGACCATTCAAAGTTAAGATAAGGTGACTTTGAAGCCACTGCGGTTTGCCATGAATCAGTATCTGAAGCAGGGAATATGCTTTATTATTACGCTAATTTCAACACCTCAGCTTATTTGCTATCACCATTGATCTAATATGATATAATAAAACCATATAAATACAGAAAAACTGGTAAATACTCCAGAATGAAATAATATATGGGCTAACCCGAAGCAGTTCGACAGAGGTATGAAGAGGATATGTATACAAAATACATTCTCCAATCCGTCTTGGTGGCTTATATTAGCAGAAAACAGAAGGAAAACAGAGTATAAGTACAGGGCTAACTGTGCTATACACTTCTTACTGCACCATAAAACCTAAACAAAAGCTATTTTCTCTCTATGATTATCAATATAGCAGCATATTGTAGAGAACCAAAGGAAACCCAAAAAAGTCAACATGGCTCATTTTTAGTACTGGCTTGGGTTAGCCATATATGATTTTTGATAAATATATTGATTCCAGGCCAGGGTAGAAATATTAGGATTAGGCGTGTTTCTTTACACCTGGTGTCTATGTTTACCATCAGTTAAATGGGTTCTGCGTGTTAGCCCGACTAGTGTGGAGTGTTATCCTGCGGACACTGACCTAATTTTCTTGAAATACCTCAGCATACAAGCGGCGTTTATACTGTAGTATGTCATGTTGTAGCTTGGCTGTTACCTTGGACATGTACATAGTGAAATAATAAAGATATTATTTTAATTATTATTTTCTCAGTTGTTTGTTGGGTTAATCTTATTAAACTTGGGTATGTATGTGGAAAAGTACTTTTTCACGTACACCAAAAATGAACGGAATCAGGACCATAAATAGCGGGGTCGCTTCTCAGCCATAGCGGAAGCTTAGCGGTTTATTTTGTATGTTTTTATGTTATATTCTCATTTTTTCTGTTCATTTGATAGTATGAAAGATATATTACAGAAATAGATATGATTCTGATTGCTTTTCATGACGAAAAGTACTTGAAATTGCGCTCAGGTAGCGAAAATTTTGGTTCTATTCTTTAGCGAATCTCAAGAGGTTAACAAATGACATCACCGTCCAATACCTGTCCGCCTCCCTGCCAGTCAAGATGGGTTGAGGTTGACATTATTTTTACAATTACATGTTTATTACATTAATGCAGTACAGTAGTTGCATAACAGTGTAAATCTTCTAATTTTTTTTTTTTTTTAATAAAAATTCCAAATGGTAAGCAAGGGTATATACGTGGGGCCTGTAGCCGTGACTAATGAACAGAGAAATGTTATTTTAGTGCCAGGAATGTCTGAATTTGTTTTTTCTGGACCCTATTTTGAAATTGGCATCTGTTGAAATTTGTGTGAAATCGGCCAATCTGCCAATTCTGACCGCTTTATTGGGTAGTTGAATTAAGTGAAATGGCAGTTTCTTGTACTCGTTGGACAGACTTAGCAAAGTAAATAAGTTGTATTAAGGTATACACAAATACAGTTACTAGATTATCATATTACCATAGTAGTGTATGTATAGAGAACCTAGGATAACCCAGAAAAGTCAGACAAAGTGACTTATTTCCAGTACCGGCTTGGCTTGCCATATTGATTTTTGGTAATTAATTTTTTTCTCAGTTGTTTGTTGGGCTATCTCTTTGAAACTTGGGCAATGTATGATGGAAATATGCTTCTTAACTCGACAAAAATAAAAAAAGATGGAGATAAAATAAGGGAGTTCAGTCCTCAGCCATTAGCCGCCTCTTTGCAGTTATTTTCGTTATGGTTTTTATGGTTGTATTCTCATTTTTTTGCGACATTAGATTGATTGAAAGATAATTTTACTAGAAATAGACATATTTTGATTGCTTTCATGACGAATAGTACCTGAAATTTGATGCTCAAAGTAGGGATATGTTCGATTTTTGCCAATGTTTCAATGCAATGAACTTTTGTGTAAGTCAAGTTGGTTAATTTTATTAAGTGTAATCTGGCACACTACAGGTCCCAATGATGTCAGATTTAGTGATGGAAGACTGTTAATGAAAAATGTACAGATATCAGGGACCATACCTCGCGGCTGGGGGTTAATCAAGTAAAATAAAATGTTTTTAATAGTGAATCTCATACATTGGATTATACCTTTATGATAATACATAGCCTGCACTTACCTAGTGAGACCAACAATGAGAGGTCGATGGGTTATTGTGATGATTTGGCTGAGTTCACACTCAGTGACCACATACCCTTGATACCATCCACTCATTGGGAAGCTGTGTTCATGGATACCAATGCCTTTTCTAATGATCCGCAATGATCCTTCCCTTAAAAGCCCCTGAATGTTTTGTTTTTATTTAACCACTTTGTAAAAGTCTTTACAGTAAAAGTCTAAGTAAAATAGAACCCCATAAAGTGATGTTAGTTAATTAGACAAAAACAGATTAACATGTAAATTTAATGGGCTATTGCAAGGGACAGCCCCTTTGGGAGATCTGAAGTCAAGCTGCAAAGGTAGTGAACAAATTTGGAGGATATGCAAAGGGAAAGTGAAAATGAACATTACTAAAGAACAAGGTAATGAGGGTAATAAAAATATCTTGTGGACCAGGGGTGGGGACCTTTTCATGTCGGTAATGTTACATTAAGTTACCTGGAACTAATAAGGTCCACAATTCAAGAAATTTTGATTGGATATTTACATGTAAAAAATGTCCAGTTATTGTGTTAAAAATTAAATTAGAAAATTCATCTTTTTCGCGCTCGTTCTCTCCTACCTCCCTAACTTTTTAATGCTACTTTGTATTGCTTTTTGTGGGGAAAGCATTTGGATATTTGGTTGAAACCATGGAAGCCGCCGTTTCAGATGATCCTCCAGGGGTGCATCTGCAATTTGGGATCTTAAGAGGAGAATGTGGATTCGCAACAAAAGTGGGTTGAGAAACAAGAAAGCATTCAGCCGTGCATGTTGCCACAATATTGTGGGTATTCTATTGCATTTTCAAGTTTTTTTAAATGGGATCTTTTGTAGCATCTAACAGGGACTGTAAATGTTATTTATGAGAATCAATTTATTCTATCTGGAGCTCTTTAGGAGCCTCCGAGACAAAACTAGGTGAGGTTGAAAGGTTAATTTCGTGTGAGGTCATGATTTTTTTTCTAATCAGTAGAACCTTTCACTGTATTCTTCAATAATAGGTCAATAAGAGCTGCTTCATTCTTCAAAAATTCACATGAATCTCCTGCTCATTAAACCCTTTGACTGTCGCAAGCACAATTCCTGATACTGTCTTCCTATGTCACAAATATTAAAAAAAAAAACAAAAATTTCTTACCAAAATGTTAGGATTAGGTTGCCGGAGTGTTTTAGCGTATAAAAATTTTGCGACAGTACTTACCGAGTATCTAGAGGCGTTTAAAGTTGGCAGAAAATGAGCTGTGTATGGCAAACGGGCAGGAATGCCCAAACCTCACCTGGTAAATTTTTTAAACTCCCTTTCGAGGTTTCTTGTTTTTTACATACTTATTTTTTCAGATAACTTATGTTGCCTGTGAGCCCAAAGGGCTTATTGTGATTGCATACACTCGTATGCAACACAATAAGCACAAACACAACTACTCATCAAATTATTGTGTATTAAAACTTGTTCTACAAACAAACAATAAAAAACATTGTTTGTTACCATTGTTCTATATTAGACAGTTGGAAACCCTCGGTTATCGCCGTAATCTTGTTCAGAAGGCCCAACCTAAAAACTGAAATGGCCGATAATCGAAAATACCCATAATAATTAATGGTAAATACAATTAACCGTTCCAGGACACCCAAAAATATTCACAAAAAAAAAATAAGATTTTTAAGAGATTAATTATGTTTTTTTCTACACAAAAACAATGTGTATTTACTAAATAAAATAATACGCGAACAATTAAATCCGTATTACATACCTTTACTGAAGACTGTGTTGGATTATGGAAGATAGGCGAGAGGAGAGAGGGCAGAGGTTTATTGTTGGAAGGGGAAATCCCCTCCATAAGGATTTCAGGTATCAAAGCCCTATCTGGGGTTACTTCCTTCTTGACTTTTAATGCCAATGCAGGCGACTTGTAGGACTTGTGGTAGCCAGGCAATTTGTAGGACTATTGTGGTAAGCAGGACAACTTGTGGCTTGTGGTAGCAGGCAACTTGTAGGACTTATGGTAGCAAGGTAACTCGTAACACTTGTGGACGCCAGGTGACTTGTAGGGCTTGTGTTAGCCAGGTGGACTTGCAGGACTGTGGTCCCCCCTGGTAGCAGGCAACTTGCAGACTTGTGGCAAGCCAGGGCAACTTGTAGGACTTGTGGTTAGCCAGGCAACTTGTCAGGACTTGTGGTATCATGCACCTTGTAGGACTTGTGGTAGTCAGGCAAATGTGGTAGCCAGGGCAAACTCGTAGGACTTGTGGTAGCAAGCAACTGGTGGTAGCAGGTAACTTGTTAGGACTTGTGGTAGCCAAGCAACTTGATGGTAGGCCAGGCAACTTGTAGGACTTGTGGTGCCAGGCAACTTGTAGGACTTGCAGTAGCCAAGCAACTTGTGGTAGCCAGGCAACTTTGGTAGCTAGGCAACTTGTGGACTTGTGGTAGCCAGGAACTTGTGGGTAGCTAGGAACTTGTAGGACTTGTGTGTAGCCAGCCAACTTGTGGCTAGCCAGGCAACTTGCAAGATTGTGGTAGCCAGGCTAACTTGTAGGACTTGCGGTAGCCCAGGCAACTTATAAGACTTGTGTCGAAAAACAGACGGTTTCATATGGTTTGCTTCATTATGTGTTGGGTGTGTGGGGTGGGTTGGGATGTTCTTCCTGGACTTTAATCCATACTTCCCAACCTGACTTCATTAACAAAATTAAAACTCACCTCTCACCCTAAATTAAGACTACAAAAATTTTAAAGTAATTATTGAGTGTATTTTATGTGATTTTATCGCTCTGGGAGACTAATGTGTAGTAGGTATAAGTGGCCAAGCAGAGATGCCATACATTACCCACATATGGACTTTCTACAAAATAAATACTTCTGCCTCTCCACCCTCATTTAAAACCACTCAGACTACATAATATTTTAAGTTAAGTAATGCGTCTACTGTATATGCATTTTATCGTCTAGGAGCTAAGCATTCGTGTCTATATGTGTGGGTGGGATGGCCAGGGAGGGTTACCACACCAGACTTTTTAGAGTTAATCTTACTCACCTTTTTGCCCTACATGAAGACTTGGAAAATATTTTGAGGAAATATGAGTGTACTGTGTGTGTATTTTACTTTTTAACCTTTCAGGGTTAGTTGCCGTAATTCTACGACTTTACGTTCAGGTGTCCAAATCGTAGATTTCGCCATGTGCTCAGCCTCACTCTGATAAGCTGTGAGCAGTTAAATTTGGGCCTAGATATGTGTGCACCTCATAAAACAAATCTGCCGACACTGTGACATGTGAGAGAAAAAAAACTGAGACCATAATTTTCGATTTTAAAACAGCAATTTTGCAGTTTTTTGTTTGTTTTTTATAGTTTGTATCTGCAATTTCTTGGCTCATTTAATAGAATGTATGATATCTACAGAAATAGAGATGTTTTTCTTGATTGATTTTAGTACTGGAAATGGCTTGAACTGTGCTCAAAGTAGCAGAAATGTTAAATTTTTGCCGATGTTCAAGAAGTAAACAAATGACTCACAAGTCTAATACATGACAGCTGGTGAGTCTAATATACATTCACAATGTGGTGATATTATTTATACAATTATTATTACAGTATTGCCTAACAGGTAAAATTCTTCTATTTTTGGTTTGAATAAAAATTCATTATGTGAATAAAAAATCAAATGGAATTTCATTTGATAAAGCCTGAAAACTTAATAATGAAGAGAGGAACTGTTAGTTTTAGTGCCAGGAATGCTTTTCCCCCCCCCCCCCCCCCCATTCCCTGCATTTGTTCGTAGTTTATTCTGGACCTATTTTAAAATTGGAATAGTATTTTGAACTTTGCATTTAATTGGCCAAAATACAATTTCCGGTCACTTTATTTTGTTGTCTAAACAGTTTGACATGGCGATTCTTGTGCTCAATCGATAAAACAGAAGTAATACTAGAGGATATAGCCTAAGAATTTGGGTGACTGGAATACTGTTAATTGGCCTAAAATGGGAGTCAAAGTCACCAATGTGTAAACTCGCCGGACACATCAAATTCGCGAGAGCATAATTTTGTATAATTTTTTCATCAAATTCTACTTTTTGTTTTTTGCCTTCAGAAGAAAAAGAATCTCTACCATTCCATAGGGAAAAAAACAAAAAAAAAATTATTTTTTTAACATTCTGGACACTGGTTGCACACTTTGAAAATTGGCCTCTGGACCTGAAAGGGTTAATGCCCAGTTCTATTGCTAACTTAACCCTTTCAGGGTCCAAGGCCCAAATCTGAAGTGGTGCCCCAGTGTCCAAAGAATTTTAAAAAAAAAATTTGTTATTTTTTCTTATGGAAATTGTAAAGAATCTTTTGTGAAGGTAATAAAACAAAGTACGTAAATTTGATGGAAAATGACAAAATTATGCTTCTCGGCGAATTTTGATGTGTCCAGCGATATTTACGAATCGGCGATTTTGCCGACTTAGACTCCCATTATTTTAGGCCAATTACATTATTCCAGTAACCAAATTCTTAGCTATTTCATAGTATTACTCTATTCTATCGATTGATGCACAAGAAACAGCAAGTCAAAAACTGTTTCAACTAACAAATTAAAGTGATCGGAAATTGTTAATTTGGCCAATTTAACACAAAGTTCAACATTTTCCAATTTTCAAAATAGGGTCCAGAATAAACAATGTAGGTATTCCTGGAACTAACTAGCATTTCCTCTGTTCATTAGTTACGTTTTGGGCTTTACAAATAAATTCCATTTTTGATTTTTTATTTCTACAAAAAAATAGAAGATTTACTGTTATGCAATACTGTAATAATTTATAAAATATCATCACCAATTTGTGAAGGCATATTAGACCTCAGCTGGCGTGTATTAGACGTGTGAGGTCGTTTGTTTACTCTTGATATCGGCAAAAATTTAACATTTCTGCTACTTTTGAGCCAGTAGTTTCAAGCCATTTCCAGTGCATAAAAACCAATCAAAATCATCTCTATTTCTTTACTATGTCCTTCCCCCCCCCCCCCCATTCTATCAAATGAGACCATGAAATCGCAAATAACCAACTATTAAAAAACATACGGAAAAAAAACACTGCAATTGTCGCTGGGGGTTTTTTTTTTTTAATCGTAAAAATCATGATTTTCAGTTTTTTTTCTCTCATTATACACAGTGTGCTGGCAAGGATCTGTTTTCAGGTGGTGCACACATACCACATAGTTGTATTCTCTGCCCCCACCCCCCCATATCTAGGCCCAAATGTACCACTCAAGTTTATCAGAGTGAGTGAGCTCATGGCGTAGATCTCGGTTTGGACCTGAAGTAAAGCGTAGATCTACGGGACGGACCCTGAAGGGTTAAGTAGACTTGGCAACGGCGAGAGTACGAAGGGTGAGCCTATGACAATTAAGCTAGAGGAGTTCCGAGTGCTAGACGTATTGAATGTCATTTTAGGCACCACAGCTGGCATTGGCTATAGATCTGCAATTATTGTTTGCTGGGTGGCCAAATCGACCAGCAATTCCTTACACTGTTTGCGGTGTAAGGGATCACCTTCCTAAATTGTAGATATCCTGCTACCTCAACAAAGAGGATGGAAGTTCACGGCTGTCAAAAGTAAACGAGCCACAAGCAAGGGGTTCATCTCGCCCGCAGGCGGAGAACTTAAGTGTTCTACCTTGAGATTGGGAGATCTTGGAGGGTCAGCTGTTCGAGAATGTCAGTACCACATGTCTGGAAAATTTCTGTTGGACCTATGGTATGGTGCAGAATCAGAATAACAGTACCACTACAAGAATGAGGGATAATGATGTATTTTCTGATAGTGATAGGAATAGGATCGATCATGTGAAAGAAGAGAAAGATCATGAGCTTGGGTGTTTGAATTCTGGGTGTCTGTGATGATGCATGTACAACTCTTAAGAGCATGAAAGGAAATAATCTCTACAACGTGGCGTAGGAACACTTTGCCACTACTATGGTCAGGAAAGATAGGGCAGCAGAAGTAGTCTTAATGTAAAGAATTTAGTCCACTGTGTAGTCTGAATCTGGAGTGTGGAGAGGGGAGTGCTGACGTGTCGGTCTTTTCTGTAGAATGGGAAGGTAACGAGGTAGGGTAACATCAGTAGGAGATTGTTGATGACATTTAGAAGTGAGACCAGAGTCGGTTAGACATGGGATGGGCTGGCGGATTCGAAAATTGCCGCACCGTATTATAGGGAGAAGCGGAACCATAGTCAATGGAGAGCGGAGGGTCAGACAAATCGAAGGAGTCATGTGAATGCACGGTACCTGAAGCGGGTGAGGAACAGCACCGCAAGAGGTACAGGGGCCTTAGGAATGGTCCGAAAGAGTGGCCAAAAGATGAGCGAGGGTTCAGAACGGGGTGCGGGTAACAATTAAGGGGCCGGGGTTGTGGGGGGGGTAGCGGGGGTCATGGATCGGTTACTCCATGGTTAGGGTTACTTCTTTCTTTTTGTTTTTAAGAAAAGAAAAAGAAAGAAGAAAAGAAAATAAAAAAAAAAAGAATAAAAAGGGGGGGGACGGGGAGGGATTAGTTCCTAGGAGGAATGAAAGGGCCAGAATCTCCCTCCCGCTCCAAAGAGGACCTCTGCACTGCAAGTAGCGCAGATGCAGCATGGAACCCGTGCCAATACCCCTACCCATCATGCCAGTAAACCAGCAATCCGGGATAGCAACTCACATCTTGCCGAGCTACCTCAGTGACAAAAGAGAGGGCGGCCGGATATCCGCCTCAAAGCATACTCCTTCGGCCACCACCCCCGGAATCCGAAAGGTGCTTTCAGGAGATACACCGTCACCCAAAAAGACACCCAATGCCACCCTCCGGGATACCGGAGAGGGATCGGGACTTCCCCAGGCAATCCAGATTCCACGGAAACTACGCCACCGCAAGAACCTCAACGGGAATGGGATGGACCACGGTACCCTTTCCCTACCTAGGAACTGAGTGCCTGCGGGAAAAAATCCCAAAGGCACAAAAAGGAAGGGAAAAATAATAGGGAGGGAGGTGGGGAGGAGGAGGAGGAAAGGAAAAGGGAAGGATGGGGGAGGCATGGGAGAGGAAGTGGGAATTGGGGGAAGCTACTTTATAGATTGTTGGTGGAATCATTTTTTTGGGTTGAAATTGCTTGATTAATGCCAAATGCTTTTCCTTCAATCTTTCAATTTCTGCAAAGCAATCTTTTGTGCCTCTCCATCTAATTTTACAAATTTGTGGGTTCCTTTGAGTGGCCATATTGCTGATGGCACAATGAAATTTCTTCATTGTTGACATTGTAGTATCACAAAGTAAATCATTTTTCTTGAACAGAAACAAAATATGGCAATCCCATCATATTGAAAGCTTTATTTTCTTCCTCAGCATTTTCTTTTAGTCTTTTTGACATGTGGGTTAGGACACAAGTAAAAAATAAAAAAAAAATACATATAACGGTCACGCTGTATAGTGTTTCTGAATTTGCACTTCAAATGGAGGGTCAATGCAATTCTTTTAGAAGACAATAAAAGAATGAAACCACACATCTACACCTCCAATACCAACTTGCTCATCCTGGTGGTGGTGGTCAGGCAGGAATTCCTATTGTGCTAAAGTCCACATTAGGTCATTTAGGGACTAAATCATGAGCGTAGGTGTAAAAACAGCCCTTAAAAACAATGTTTTTAATCGGGGTGCTTAGGTGGGAGGACAATATCCGCACCCACTTGCCTCTGGCTGGGTGGTGGGGTGGTTAGGTTGGGAAACTATGGTCTAAAAGCTAGTCAAATTAGGTCTGTTAGGACTAAATCATGAGGGGTTTGATACAGGAAGGCCCCACTTATACGGTGGTTAGTTCCGGCTACGCGTTTAATGCAGAATCCGCCGTAAAGTGGAACACCCATTTTTCATTTTACTAATTGCAAAATCAAAACACTAGATAACAAGGTTACACTAAAACATATATCAGTTAGCAACAGATCCAGGCATCGAATAAAAACATAAAAAATTACAAATACACACTAGTGCACTCTTTACATACCTTTAAATATTTATACTCTTAAATCTAGGGTGAGACACGATAGTATTTATTGTAAGAAATCAGGTGTGGTATGTTGTAGTTTTTGTCTTTCTCAACCAGGCTACATACCAGGCCACCCCACCAACCACATACAATTCTATGTTATTTTAAAGCATCCCATGAGCGATAAAATGTATATACAGTTCAACACATTACTTACCTTAAATATAGGGTGAGTTTGATTGTATTTATTGTAAAAAATCAAGTGTGGTATGTATGGTAGTCAGCCGGGCTACCTACCAGGCCAACCCTCCTACACATAATTATTTTATTTCATTTAAGCATCCTCCAGAACGATTTAAATGTATATACCGTTCACTCATTTACTTACCTTAAAATATTTGTAGTCTTTCAATGTAGGGTCAGGAGTAAGTAAATGAGATAAAACGATTAAAATGAGAGAAAGAATGAGTGCATGAGAGAGGACAGGCGCAGAGTTATTTAAACAAACCAAGCGAGGTAAGTTTTGTAATCGAAGTGTACTCGTTTGGTTTGTGATCAAGTTACATTGTGCTACTGGTTGTCTCTACATTGATACGGTAGAATAAAATAAAGAAGAACACTCCCATTCTCATGTAACATCATTTTTAAGAGAAATGATGCTCTGAGTGAAGGGCAATGGAAGTATGTCACTCTGTCTGAGGGGGGCTTTTTTGGGTTATCTAGGGTTCTCTACACATATGTTGTTATGTATGATAATCTATGTATCTGTATTTGTGTATACCTGATATAAATTACATACATACTAAAGGAAATAATTTTACAGTTACCCCAGTAACACATTTTCTCTTATGTTAGATTAGAGAAAATGTTTTCTTTGCATCACTTGTACAAGTTATCTGGCTACGACTATCATATTTATCGTTTTTTTATTTATTGTAGGGTGTATTTATCATCTTTTATGTTATATATTCGTGGTTTATTATATAATTTTGAAAAAAATATCATGGGATGGATTTAATGAAAATGTGTATATTAACGTAATATACAACATTTAATAAGACTAGGGGGGGGGGGGGGGGGACTCGGTGATTATTATTATTATTATTAGCAATTTCTAATATGCGTCACTTGTGCAAGTCGTCTGCTACCACATCTCATATTTACGTTTATTTTTCTATTTGTGGGGTGTATTTATCATCTTTTTATGTTATGTATCGTGTTTATTATATAATTGAAAAAATATCATAGATGGTTATTGAAATTGTGTATTTACGTAATTTAACGACATTTTTTAAATGGGGTTGCTATATTATTCTTCTTAAGATGACGTCTGGAGACATAAGCTCACTACTTACTGATTTTAATGTGTACCTGCATGCCAGCACAGTAGTAAGTTTATTTAAGTCAGGTATACTAATTATCAGAAGTATATTTTAAAATATGAAATAACTTTAAAAACATTGTTGAAATTTTTGGAGTTTCAGACAAAATGGAGAGACTTAGTGCTTATGTGACTCTGGAAGAATGTTAAACAAACAAGGGGGGCGCGTGTGGACCGTTTTAGAAAGTCAGGTGGGGGGAGCGTATAGTGAGTTTTGGTCATAATTTGAAATGACCGTATAAGCGGAACGCGTTAAAGTGAAACGCGTAAAGCGGGGCTTCGGTAGTTTCAATAAAAATAAAAGGGGATTTCTTATGCAATATTCTGTTCTTCAGAAATCTGAATAAGCTGCTTTACGGCCACATGTTTCCCCACCCTTCCGCGGCGCACCGCGCTCGATAAATACCTTTGATTACCTTTGTGAGTTTCAAGTCTTACTACTCTCGGAAGCCCAGCATGACAGAAAAGTCGATTGGAAAGGAAGGAGATTAGAGGAAATGGACATATTTAATATCTGAGGGGTTATACATCAGTAGAACAGGTCTACCAAATGACAAAGCAAACCATGGAAAAGATGAGAGGGAAAAAAAAGTAAGAGTAGTGTCTTGAGGTAAGTGTGGAAAGAATTTATCTATGAAAGCAGAAAAAAGGGAATGTGAAAGAGTTGTAATACCATACTAACACCTTTTATGTGGTGTGAGACATTGTTTTAAATGCTGTAGCTAGGTGGCTAAAAGGCAAAGATGTCAAGTTTGAGAGCAAACACATGTGTAAAAGTCATGTGGAAAAAATCGAAGCATAGAAAATAGAAGGCAATTGTGGGATCACAGATACAAGAAACAGTGCTGAAGGCAGGATTAACGTGGTTTGGGGCATACAGAGAGGGTGGAGAGTAGATTATGATGACAAATAGGGTAATATATATATGGAGAAGAGGGAGGAGGAGGTAGGGTCATCCAAGAATAAAGGAGGGAGGGGAAGAAAGAGGCTTTTGGGGATTGAGCATCCAAACAGGTTGTGTAACAACATTAGACAGGGGTCTTTAATAGAATGCTGCTGGAGTTGTGAGCATGGCACACACTCCAGCACACTCCACCCACTGTGGAGTGTTGATTTGCACCTCCCTCATACACCTCCCTGTGGGGGGTGCATGTGGGGTGCAGGGGTGTGAGGTGGGGTTGTGGGTTGTATGGGTGTGTTGGGTGATTCGAGGTGTGTGGGCGCGTGAGTGGGAGTGTGTGTGTGTGGGGTGTGTGTGTGTGTGGGGTGTGTGTGTTGTGTAGAGGTGTGTGTGGTGTGTGTGTGAGGTGTGTGTGGTGAGTGTGTGGGGGGTGTGGGGGGGTGTGGGGTGTGTGTGGCGGGGGTGTGGGGGGTGGATGGGGTGTGTGTGTGTTGTGTGTGTGTGGTTGTGTGTGTGTTGTGGGGTGTGTGTGTGTGTGTGTGTCGGGTGTCGTTTGTGGTGTGTGTGGGTGTGTGTGTGTGTGTGTGGGGTGGGTGTGGTGTGTGTGTGTGGGGTGTGTGTTGTGGGTGGGGTGTGTGTGTGTGGGGTGGTGGGTGTGTGTGGGAGTGTGTGTGTGTGTGGGGTGTGTGTGTGTGGGGGTGTGTGTGTGTGTGGGGTGTGGGTGTGTGTGGGGTGCTGTGTGTGTGTGGGGTGTGTGTGTGTGGGGGTGTGTTGTGTGTGTGGGGTGTGTGTGGGGTTTGTGTGTGTGTGTGTGGGGTGTGTGTGTGGGGTGTGTGTGTGTGTGTGGGGTGTTGTGTGTGTGTGTGGGGTGTTGTGTTATGTCTTTTGTGGGGTGTGTGTGTGTGTGTGTGTGTGTGTGTGGGGTGTGTGTGTGTGTGTGTGGGGCTGTGTGTGTGTGTGTGGGGTGTGTGTGTGTGTGTGGGGTGTGTGTGTGTGTGTGGGGTGATGTGTGGGGTGTGTGTGTGTGGGGTGGTGTGTGTGTGTGGATGTGTGTGTGGTGGTGTGTGTGGTGTGTGGTGTGTGGTGTTGTGGTGTGTGGTGTGTGGTGTGTGGTGTGTGTGTGTGTGTGTGTGTTGTGTGTGTGGGTACGTGGGGGGTGTTAGTTACCATTTTGTCCTAGGCACTGTGGTGTGTGGGTGGTGTGGGGGTGTGTGGGTGGGTGGGGGGTGTGTGGTGGTGTGGGGTGGGGGGTGGGGTGTGTGGGGTGTTGTGTGGTGGGGGGGTGGTGTGTGTGGGTGGTGTGTGTGTGGTGTGTGGGGGGTGTGTTGTGGTGTGTGTGGTGTGTTTTGTGTGGTGTGTGTTGGTGTGGGTGTGTGGTGTGTGGGGTGTGGGTGGTGTGGGGTGTGTGGTGTTGTGTGGTGGTGTGTGGTGGGGGTGTGTGTGTGTGGTGGTGGGGGGTGTGTGGTGTGTGTGTGGTGTGTGTGTGGTGTGTGTGGGTTTTGTGTGGGGGGGTGGGTGGTGGGTGTGGGGGGTGGGGGTGTGTGGGGTGGTGTGTGTGGTGTGTGTGTGTGTGGTGTGTGTGTGGGTGGTGGGGTGTGTGGTGGGGTGTGTGTGTGGTGTGGTGTGTGGTGGGGTGTGTGTGTGTGTGTGGTGTGTGGTGTGTGGTGTGTGTGTGTGTGTGTGGGGTTTTGTGTGTGGTGTGTGTGTGTTGTGTGGTGTGTGTGTGGTGTGTGTGTGGTGTGTGTGTGGGTGTGTGTGTGTGGTGTGTGGTGTGTGTGTGTGTGTGTGTGGTGTGTGGTTGTGGTGTGGGTTGGGGTGTGTGGTGTGTGTGGGTGGTGGTGGTGGTGTGGGTGTGTGGTGTGTGGTGTGTGTGTGGGGTGTGTGGGTGTGTGGTGGGGTGTGGTGGTGGGTTGTGTGGTGTGTGTGTGTGGTGTGTTGTGGTGGTTTGTGGTGGTGGTGTGGGTGTGTGGTGTGTGTGGGTGTGTGTGTGGTTTTTGGGTGTGTGGTGTGTGTGGGTGTGTGTGGTGGTGTGTGGGGTGTGGGGTGTGTGGTGTGTGTGGTGTGTGTGGGGTTTTGTGTGTGTGTGTGTGTGTATGTGTGTGTGGTGTGTGTGTGTTGTGTGTGTTGTGTGTTGTTGTGTGTGTGTGTGTGGGGTGTGTGTGTGTGGGGTGTGGTGGGTGGGGTGTGGGGTGTGTGTGTGTGGTTGTGTGTGTGTGTGTGTGTGTGTGGTGTGTGTGGGTGTGTGGGGTGTGTGTGGTGGTGTGGGGTTTGGTGGGGTGTGTGTGTGGTGTGTGTGGGTGTGTGTGTGTGTGTTGGTTGTGTGGGTGTGTGGGGGTGTGTGGGTGTGTGTGTGTGTGGGTGGTGTGTGTGTGTGTGTGGTGTGTGTTGTGTGTGTGTGTGTACTCACCTAGTTGAGGTTGCGGGGGTCGAGCCCGAGCTCCTGGCCCCGCCTCTTCACTGATCGCTACTGGGTCACTCTCCCTGAGCCGTGAGCTTTATCATCCTCTGCTTAAAGCTATGTATGGATCCTGCCTCCCCCTACATCGCTTCCCAAAACTTTCCACTTACTGATACTCTGTGGCTGAAGAAATACTTCCTAACATCCCTGTGATTCATCTGTGTCTTCAGCTTCCAACTGTGTCCCCCTTTTTACTGGGGTCCAATCTCTGGAACATCCTGTCTTTGTCCACTTTTCAATTTCCCCTCAGATTTTGTATGTCGTTATCATGTCCCCTATTTTCTCCTGCCTCCAGTGTCGTCAGGTTGATTTCCTTAACCCCTCCTCGTAGGACATACCTCTTAGCTCTGGGATAGTCTTGTTGCAAACTTTTGCACTTTCTCTAGTTTCTTCACGTGCTTGGCTAAGGTGTGGGTTCCAAACTGGGGCCGCATACTCCAATATGGGCCTAACGTACACGGTGTACAGGGGTTTTGTGTTTGTGTGTGTGTGTGTGTGTGTGTGGGGTGTGTGTTTTGTGTGTGTGTGTGTGTGTGTGTGTGTGGAGGTGTGTGTGTGGAGGTTTTGTGTGTGGAGGTGTGTGTGTGTGGAGGTGTGTGTGTGGAGGTTTTGTGAGTGGAGGTGTGGTGTGTGGAGGTGTGTGTGTGGAGGTGGTGTGTGGAGGTGTGTGTGTGGGGGTGTGTGTGTGGGGTGTGTGTGTGGAGGTGTTGGGGTGTGGAGGTGTGTGTGTGGAGGTGTGTGTGTGGAGGTGTGTTTTGTGGAGGTGTGGGGTGGAGGTTGTGTGTGGAGGTGTGTGTGTGTGGAGGTGTGGTGTGTGTGAGGTGGTGGGGTGTGTGGAGGTGTGTGTGTGGAGGTGTGTGTGTTTGGGGGTTGTGTGTGTGGAGGTGTGTTTTGTGGAGGTGTGTGTGTGGAGGTGTGGGGTGTGGAGGTGTGTGTGTTTGGGGGTGTGTGTTGTGTGGAGGTGTGTGTGTGGGGGTGTGTGTGTGTGGAGGTGGGGGTGTGTGGGGTGTTATGTGTGTGGAGGTGTGTGTGTGGGGAGGGTTTTGTGTGTGGAGGTGTGTGTGTGTGGAGGTGTGTGTGTGTGTGGAGGGTTGTGTGTGGAGGTGTGTGTGTGTGGGAGGTGTGTGTGTGTGGGGTGTGTGGTGTGTGGAGGTGTGTGTGTGGAGGTGGTGTGTGTGGAGGTTGTGTGTGTGGAGGTATGTTGTGTGGAGGTGTGTGTTGTGGAGGGTGGGGTGTGGGTTTGGGGTGTGTGTGTGGGAGGTGTGTGGTGTGGGGGTGGTTTTGTGTGGGAGGTGTTGGGGGTGGAGGTGTGTGTGTGGAGTGTGTGTGTGGGGTGGTGCGGTGTGTGTGGGGGCGGTGTGTGTGTGGCGGTGTGTGTGTGGAGGTGTGTGTGGAGGTGTGTGTGGGGTGTGTGTAGGGGTGTGTGTAGGGGTGTGTGAGGGGGGTGTAGGGGTGTGTGTAGGGGTGTGTGTAGGGGTGTGGTAGGGGTGTGTGTAGGGTGTGTGTAGGGGTGTGTGTAGGGTGTGGAGGGGGGGTTTTGGGGGGGTT
>NW_026506868.1:0-23988 GCF_026875155.1 Cherax quadricarinatus | reverse complement strand
TGTGGCCCTCGCCATTGACTCCAGGGTACCCAAATGGACTCAACACGACCTCCCCACAACACAATTTAAGCGATTCCAAGAATTTTGCAAACAATTTATAATTCAGCACAAAGCAATGGAATGGACTCAGTTAATACCGAAGGGTACTTGCTGTTTACCCTTCGGGACCATCACCACCACCGCCGATTGCTGAGATTCTCCATCTTACATCCTTCTTTCATGGCATTCATTAACCCTTACTAGGAAACCCCTAAGCAGACCCAGTGCTGTACATAAATCGCTTGGGGTAAAAACCATCGATCCCGGTGCCTTTACTTCCCATGTCCATAGGGCTTCCATATTTCCTCCTCAATGACCCCCACCCAGTGCCTCCCGATTCATCCTCCCCAGTATGCAGGCACCTACTCCACATACCTGTCCAAGAACCTCACGTTTCCACCACTACTTTTCCCGTATTCCTCAATCAATCTATCTGCATATGCACTCATCCCGTGGTGCTTCCCGTAATACCTGACTCTCTAAAACCCCACGAAGAAATGACTTGCAATCTCGGTATTGTAGTCGTTTCGCTGTCGTACTTCTGTCCTCGCAGCACACAAGCCGATGCTTGCCACCCAGAGTACTTACGTCACTCCGCCTGCCCGTTACGCTGCAAAAACGTTCTTCTTGCAAATTCCCTTATCCTCTCCTTCAAAAATTGTATATCCTTCCATGGGTACACCCGGCCACCGCACCCTCCCCCTCGAAACAATCCCGTAATCTGGTTTATAAATTATTTGACAAAACCATACCGCAAGTGTTTCATGCATTTGCCTCCCTCACATAAAAATTGACGCATTCTACCTTAGCCACACTATCCCACCATCTACCACCATCCTCTCAGTCCTCTGTCTGCACAGAGCTTTCCCAAAATATTGCAAACCTTCCACTCCCTCCTATCCCCAAGACATCGTGTTCATGTTTCAATAACTTCCTGCCTACGAGCCAAAGCATCCCACCCCCACTCCCACTAATACCGCCCTACAATTCGGAAGAAGAACCATCGCAATGGTTTTAAAAGACTCTACCAAAAAACCTCTGAGATAAATATAACCTGTCCAAACGAGAGCCGCATGTCCAGTCTTATAAAATGTATGTTCACTCCCCGACTTTCCCCGAAAGCATCACGTAACTGAAGATCTTTAAGCAGGAAAAATATCCCGCTCCTCTGGGTTCCATGTCTGCCCTCTTAAACTACACAATTCCAATCCCCACCACTTCGCCACGATGGGTACGTGCGTAGGTAGTACACAGCTCCTACCTCACAAAAATCCATCTTTACTTTTCACGTCACTGTCCTGCAGGGGCATACACACACACAAATGAGCACTCTCTCTCCCATCCACATCCTTCCACACGTAATACTCTCCCCCCCCCCGCTCTTTCTATGCATACAAAACGGGGCTCGCCTCACTGATCAACACACCCACTCCTTTTAAACGCTCAGATGGCAAAACATAAGCCTGATACCCAGGCCACACTAATTCACGACCAAGCTTACAATTGTGCTCTGCCAAAGCCTACATCAACTTGAGGTACCTATTCAAAACATCCTGAAGCACTCCGTTTTAACACCATCACACAGTACATTAATATTTAATAGTTACACACCTGAGGCCGGTTTAAGGTTTCCCTTCCCCACCTCATGTCAAGACTTTCACTTTCAGACTGTGTTCCCCTGCGCTTTTGCTTGCACATACTGCCACCTCCCTTCTCAACCATCCCCCACTTCTGTTGCGGCCCTCTCGTTAGAGTCACTCTGGGTCCATTACCCATGTCCTTTTTCCCCTGCCTTTGTGCAGCGTCAGACATCCGAAACAGACGCTCGTGCCCTTTTCCTTGTAGCTCCCTCAGTTTCCATATCTGAGTCCTGGGACGGCGCCAGCAAATGGACTTCACCTCTACCACCCTTAATACGCCTCCATGTCCTTCCTGGCACTCGCCACTGTCCATCATAGTTGCCACCCTGATCCTCATCCCCTGCACACAACCTTTTCTGCCTGATCCCAGGTTCCTGCTCGCTGTGACTTCCACCTCGTAGACTGTAACTAGCCTGTATCAATGTCTTAACTACTCCTCAATAGCTTTCACTGCTGCGCCCTCCTGCACCTCTCACTTGACACTGTACTGTTGATGGGCCAGGGTGGATTCATGGATCACCACTTCTCCTTCGAATTCCACAGGAGAGCCACCACCTCTTCACTCCACATGCGACCACATCCTCCTCCTTGCCCTAGTTCTTCCATAGCATCAGTTTCTCAGGCGCAGTGGGCTCGCCCCTTGTCGGCCCAGGAGCCATAACCCGCTTGCACAGTCTGCCACTCATATGGTCATATTCGCCAACAGTCGGCACATACGCCTCTGACCCACCATACGCTACCATTACTGGGTTCTGAACTCCTCGAGTTATACATTTACGAGGGTATAGGATGCCTTAGCGTATCTTGAGATGAAAAGAACCCTCAGGAAATCCTGTGTATGCTCCTTTTACCATTTGCAGGTTGGGCTAGATGTACAGTCCATACGTTCGAAAACATTTCGAATATCTACTTCATCAGCCTCAAAAGGCACGTTTGCGGAGCTTGACCCAGGAATAATGTCGTGATACATCGTCAACTTGACCCTCATGCCGTGTTACGTAATGATGACTCTTTGGTAAAGATCCACCCAATCCTCGTTTTATACATGAGCGTTAGCACTTTCACGAATTTCTATATACAGTTCAGTGCCACTCCCTACAAATCTTCGTCTCTGATGCCGTATGCCTCTTTTATAATTTTGGGCAATAACAATCCGACAGACGTAGGCGTTAAGCCCCACTAATGAGTTCAATGCCCACAGTATTCACTCTCCTGCGGACACCTGGCGCCAGATTGTTGACTGAGTAAGCTCGTCTGGGGAAACAGTAGAGGGGTGCAAAGCACGACCGCACTCTACCTCCTCCAGGCAGCGAATGTATCCATTAGTTTAAAGGTGACCTATGTTATACCTAGATGGTTATAATGTACAAATGGTTACTGTACATTAACGTCTGCACGGTTGTATTAAATTTTTGTCTATTTCATCCTTATCTTAAATTTATTGGTTGTTTTGAAATGAGAGTTTCAGAGATGTGAGGAAAGTCACACAGAAGGAGTAGTGAGCGGTATATGGCTACGATGTTCGATTGCCGGCTGCTGTTTTAAGGTAGGGTAAGTGTAGCTACCACTATCCCCCCCCCTTTCTCCCCACCCCAGAAAGGTGACGTGGGGGCTCCGGGCCAATTCGACTCAAAGCTCCAGCACAAACTGTAGTAAAAGCTTCTTTTATTCTAGTGGAAAAACTTTTTTTATGGATTGAAAGCTTCACTTTTGACAATAATAAACTTAGTTCCTTTCAGCCTTGATCTCCAGTTAGTTGTTTTGATAGTCACAAGTTCTTTTAGGTATATGGACTTATCATGGAGAGTGATTTCTAAGCAGTGGTAACTGGTCTCTCTTTCCAGCTTGGATGACAGATCGGGTCACCTGCCATACCAACGAGGAAGTGTTGAAGGAGGAAGATTTTGTGCAAAAGTCCCGAGACGTCAATTTTTTTTTTGGATCTACCTACTATGATTAACTGTAGGCGACAGCAGACAAACAACCCCTCATCTTTGTAGTGGTAAAAGAAACCTGCTTTCCTGTCATAGGCCTGATATTCAAGGCTTAGATTCTGTGAAGAACTAGCATTGGGTTTGTCACCAACACCAGCATGGAGTGTGTGTCCGGAATCGCTTTAGTTCATTGTTCCTGGCCATCTTCAGGCACTCAGTGCCAAGCTTGAGTTACTTCGTAGATGGTGGACACCACAGGGAATTTAAGGGAGGGCGTTTATTTTTCAGAAAAGATTCTCTTACCTTTATTTTCATAGTCTAATATCCCGCTGAGGGGAGCTGTGGTTATATCTGAGGTTGTGGGCTGGGTTTCCAGCTTCATTGTTTTTAAAGGCGTTCATGTATTTGAAGAGCTAACCCATGTGGAGTGGTGTCCGTTTCTATTATGCGGCAAGACATTCACGCTATGTAAACTAAAGGTATTCTTGTTTTCACTGTTGCATTGTTTTTTTATATGCGTTTCGAAAATTCAGAATCTTTGTAACTTTTGAAGAAATTGGACGCACTGATCACTAAGCGTACTGGATACAGGAACGAAACACACTGGTGGGATTTTTACCGGAGGATTAGCCCACTCAGGGATAATCAGTAAAGTCGGTGCTTCATCGGGGACTGTCACCTATTTTCATTGGGGTCCTTAATCATCTTCCTAGGGTCGACCCAGAAACAGTTGATTAAGACCTAGGTACCCATTTACTGCTAGGTGACAGGGCAGCAGCTGTGATGAATTATGCCAACGTTTCACTCGTAACCGATCGATGATGGTTCTCAGTGTTTGAACTCAGAACGCTATCAAACTGGAGCCACAAGCATCCACACATTACAAGCAGGATTTTTTTAAGTGCTGTAAAAAACTTGTGATTTATATTGTAAGTAGTAGTTCATAGTATGTCTGACAGACTAATGAGCTGTAAGTCGTGAGTTGACTGCTCGTTCATTCTTTAAAAAGTCTTGTTTACGTCACAGGGTGCTGGATGCTTGGTCATGGATGAAGGATGTGGAAGGACGCTGAGTACGATGTGGGTCACCTGCCTGAATTATGCTGACCGTGCGGGACACTCCCAGGACCTCCTCACGGATATACACGCTAAACTGCTCCCACGGTTGCCCTCGTCATCGCACTCTTCCTTCCCTTCGCCCTTACGTCGAGATAGGGTTAGTTAACACATATTTCACACTCCTCACCTTTCTTCACACCCCCTCACCCTTTCCAGAATATTGTACGAGAGGCGGGCAGGGAGGGGACAAAGAGAAGAGGAAGAAATACAGAGTGGAGATGATTAGTGGTATACTCATTCATCTGCAGGATGGAGCCACATGTCTATGGTGCATCCAACAAGATAAGCACTCTTGGATGTCACTATGCCGGCTCCGGCTGGGTTTTACAAGTTATCTATGTCAGGTTAATCACCACCACCAGAAGTAGACCAAACGAAATGTAAAATTTGCGATGGACTATTGTCAACCTTGCCGTCATTATGTACTGGAGTGTGACCAGATTAAATGAATTTGAAACAACTCACTCAGAAATGTTCAGAAATTGGCAAAGTATTTATCCACAGTGGTAATTAAAGACCATTCTGGAGAAATACTTGACTTTGCTAGCTGTAAATAATGCTTTTACCATGTGTATGTGGTGTGTGTGTGTGTGTGTGTGTGTGTGTGTGTGTGTGTGTGTGTGTGGTGTGTACTCACCTAATTGTGGTTTGCAGTGGGGTCGAGTCACAGCTCTGGCCCGCCTCTTCACGATTGCTACTAGGTACTCTCTCTCCCTGGGCCTCATGAGCTTTATCCATAAACCTCGCCTTAAAACTATGTATGGTTCCCCCCCTCCACTACTTCCACTTTCTAGGTATACCACGGCTTGGACATACTCTATGACTGAAGAAATACTTCATAAGAACATAAGAAAGGAGGAACACTTGCAGGATGCCTGCTGGGCCCATACTAGGCAGGTCTTACAAATCATCCCATAACAAAACATTTGCCCAACCCCAATTTTCAAAAAATCCACCCACGAATAAGCTCTGATGGTGGAAAGTCCCAATCAAATCCAACCCCTCCACTCATGTCTTATCCAACCTCGATTAGAAACTACATAAAAGTCCCAGCTCAATAACCAACTAGGTCGACTGTTCACTCATCAACTACCTATTTCCAACCAATAACTTTCCCTATTGTCTTTCTAAATCTAAAACTTATCTAATTTAAATCCATTACTGCGTGGTTCTCTCTTTGGAGAGGGGGGGGGGGGGGGGAAACCCCCAAATTTTTTTTTCCCCCTCAAGGACCTTATTAATATCCCCTTTATTAATACTCGCTTCATTATACACTTCGATCAGGTTCCCTCATTCTTCGTTAACAGTGAATGTAATTAGGGTTCTTCAATCCTTTCATCATAAGGCAAGATTTTCTAAATTTTTTTTTTTTTTCTTTTTTACTATGTATTAATTTAGTCATCCTACGCTGAATGTGTTTCTAACGAATTTTTATGTCCATTTTGTAATACAGAGACCAGAACTGAGTGCCTAATCAGGTTGAGGCCACTAATGATGCATAAACCTGCAGTATGACCTCTGTATTCTGTTGCTTACACTTCTTGATATAAATCCCAGTACTCTATTTGCTTATTACGTACGCTTGGCACTGCTGGTCTTGTTTAAGGTTGCTCTCACCATAACCCCCAAGTCTTTTCGCAATCGGTATATGGCTAAGTTCTACATCATTTAACTTATAAGTACTAGGGTTATGAGGCACTACCAAGCTTCAGAACCTTGCATTTATTACATTGAACTGCATCTGCCACTTTTCTGACCAAGAATAGAGTTTGTTTAATCCTCCTGAATTTCATAACTCTACGTTTGAATCAATTATCCTACTATCTTTGTGTCATCGGCGAATTTGCTCATATCACTAGTCATTCCCTCATCAGATCATTGATATATTATTATAAACAACACGGGCAAGACTGATCCCTTGGAACGCCACTTGTTACAGATTCCCCACTCGGATTTAACCCCATTTTATGGACACTCTCTGCTTCCGTCAGTGGCCATGACTCGATCCACGAGAGCACTTTTCCACCAATGCCATGGAGCTGCACTTTCTTTAAAACAGTCATGGTGCGGAACTCTATCAAAACGCCTTAGCTAAAATCTAAGTAAATAATATCAAATTCTTTATGTGGTCAACAGCTCAAAAGCTTTAATGAAGATAGTTAATAAATTAGTTAGACAAGACCGGCCTCTTGTGATCCATGCTGAGTATCATTAATTCAAGCTATGCTTATCGAGAGGCTTCTTATAAATCTCGATATAATTGACTATAGTAATTTGCCTACAATTGAGGTCAGGCTTATTGGGCTGGTAATTTGGACGGTAACGACTTGTCCCGGTTTTTAAAATAGTGAAGTTCATTCGCCATCTTACACATATCAGACATACACTGTTTGAAGAGATGATAAATTAAAAATATTAGTTAAATGGTTCACAGAGTTCCATTTTGCATTCTTAAGAACCTTGAAAAAACCTCATCAGACCGGCGACTTATTTCTTGCTTCAGTCTATATGCTTCACAACCATCTCATAGTGACTGTGATGTGTACATAATTTATCTTCTTCTAGCCCACTGTAAAATTAATTACTGGAATATTGCTAGTGTTTCCTGTGTGTAAAAAAAGAGAGAATAATTATTTTAAATCAAGCAACATATCATTCTCTTTTCAGTAAGGTTGCCATAGTTATTTTTTAAGGGGACCTATCTTATCTTCTAACTTTTGTTCTATAGACCCGGAAAAAATTTTTGGAGTTAGTTTTTTGAGAATCCTAGCAACTTTTATTTCATAGTCCCTTTTAGCTTTCTTATCCCTTTTTAATTGCCTCTTAATGTCAATAAAGATTCATAAGATGACCCTCACTCTTTGATACGCCTTCTAACTCCGTTCTTATGCCCTAGTAGATATTTGAGCCTATTATTCTTCCAGTTTGGGTCGTTTCTATTTGATCTAATTTATTTTATTTGGGTTAAACGCTCTTTGAGCCATCATGTATAGTGTTCAGAACTGTCATATTGATAGCTCTCTTCGTTACCAGTCAACAGATGCTAAAGTGTTCTCTCAGCCCATCGTAATCTGCTAAGCGAAAAATCTGAGACTGTTCTGTGGTTATTCGCTACTAATCGTACTTCCATTCAATGCTAATGTAATTGATTTGTGGTCGCTAGTACCCAGTTCCTCTGAAAATTTCTAAAATTATTTACAGGGATTCATTGTTTGCCATAACTAAGTCAAGCAGGTTATTTCCCCTTGTAGGTTCTGTCACATAACTGCTTCAAAAATCAATCCTGAAAATACTTATTAAAGAGTCGGATGATTCTAAGTTTCCGTCAAGAAATACCATCAACATGAATAAAGTTAAAGTCTCCTAGAATTACTACTTTAGCGTGCCTTGTGGCCTTAACAATTCCTCCCATAGTAGTTTCCCTTGGACCTATCTAAGTTTGGGGACGGTATATCACACCTAAAAATCAATTTTTCCTGCCCCATCTGAAAATTCTATCATACAGACTCTGTATGTGTTACTTCAGACTTAATTCCCCGTTTTTATGCAACAGTTCTAGCGATCTCGGACATACAATGGCCACCCACCCCCCCTCCCAATACTATCTGTCTTCTTGGAACAATTTTAAAATCCCTGATATGACATTCCGCAGCATTCCCGACTTTTTGAAATTTAACCTCGTCTCAGTTAAGGCAAATACATCAATGTTACTACACTAGCAACTAATTCAACTCGTCCATTTTATTCCTTGCAATACGGCAATAGCATAATAAACATTGAAAGGACTCTCCTTTTCTCTTTTACCCTTCCTGCTTCGTTTCTATTTTTCTACTAAACCTATTACTGTCCTTTATCACCCAAGGTCCCTGGCCTTTTCTATATCTATCTCGTTCTTATTATTACTAGATCCCTCGAACTCGTATATTACTACACTGGGATTCACTGTGTTCTGCAAACCATACCACTAACTATTCCTATTTTAAGTCCTAACTGTTCATCCTCCACTGCAGTTGCCCAGTGCTCCCACCCCACACCTAGTTTAAGTGAACCCATCCTAGCATACATGTCATTTCTGCCATAGAAAGCAGGTCCCAGTTGTCAATGAATGTTACCTTTTGATTCATCTGAGTCTTCAACTTCCATTGATGACCTCTTGTGCTGTGTCCCATCTCTGGAACATCCCGTCTTTGTCCCCCCTGTCTATTCGTGCCGTATTTTATTTGTCGTTATCAGTCTCCCTGACCCTCCTTGCCTCCAGTGTCGTCAGGCGTTTTCCCTCAACTTTTCTTCGTAGGACAATCCCCGTAGCTCTGGGACTAGTCTTGTTGCCCAAACCTTTGCACTTTCTCTATTTTTCTTTGTCGCTGCTTGACTAGGGTGGATCAAACTGGTGCTGCATTACTCAGTATGGGGCCTGTCGTAAATGGAATACAGAGTCTTGAACGAATCCTTACTGAGGTTATCGGAACGCTATCCGTAGGGTTGCGTTGCGCCCGTATGCTGGCAGCAGTTATATGATTGATGTGCGACTCGGGAGATGGCTCGGTGTTATAAACTCACCCAGGATCTTTTTCCTTGAGTGAGGTTTGCAGACTTTGCCGTCTAAACTATATTGTGTCTGCGGTCTTCTTTGCCCTTCCCCAAATCTTCATGACGTGCATTTGGCAGGGTTAAACATCAAGGATGCCAGTTGGTGTAGTGTGTGGGTGTGTGTTGAGGGTGGTTGAGTGTGGGATGTGGGTGTGTGTGCGGGGGAGTAGTTGTGCGGGTGTGTGTGAGCGGGTGTGTCGCGTGTGTTGTGTGTGTTGTTCGTGCTTGTGTGTATGCAATATTTGTACTCCGTGTGCATATGTCGTGGTGCGCCCTCGGGTGTGTGTGTGTGTGTGTGTGTGTGCGCGCGCGCGCTAGCTGTGGGTGTATGATCCAACTTAATATTTGTATTTATATACTATTACAATTGTGACAGGTTGTGGAACGTATCAGTGGGTTCATTACTTGTAATTTGTTCATGACTGTAACATGTATAGGGAGTGAGGCTGTTTATTACCTGTGTAACTTTCCATGATTGTGATCAGATCTACCTGGAGTTCATTACTTTGTAAAACTAGTTCAGCTATCATAACTTTGGGGTCCAGTCCCTGGACCCATTATGTACTTTGTAATCTTTTGACTTACCGCACAGGATTGGTATGGGGTGCATAATAAAGATATAAAATAACTAAAATGTGTGTGTGTGTGTGTGGGTGTGTGAGTGTGTATTGTGAGTGTGTGTGTGTGAATCAACAATCAATATTTGCACCAATAACTCATTACAGTTGTGACAGGGTTGGGACGTGTGAATGCTCGTTACTCTATAATGTGTTCATGATTGTAGCCATGTATAAAGTAAGTAACCATTCTTACAGGGTTCTTACCTTTGTAACTAGTGAGTTCATTACCTTTGTAAATTGTGAGGTTCACTACCTCTGTAACTTTTACTCAGCTATCAAAACTTGGAAGTCCTGTCCCTGGACAATTATGTACCTCTGTAATTCTTTTGATACCCGCCCACAGGATGGATATGGGGTGCATAATAAACATATTAAACTAACTAGTGGTAGATGTAATGCTGGTAGTGGAAATAGTAGGTAGGGGAGTTTGGTAGTGGCTAAGAGATAGAAAGTAGAGTGAAGCGAATGCAGTGTAAGTAGTAGTAGAAATGGGAACACTGGGAGGAGAAGCCTAATGATCCCAAGGATGTGGGGATCAAAAACACAGGGGAAAGGGGGTGGGACTGAAAGACAAAAACACCACTTCTGATGTCATGTTCACACCACTGTGATCCGCTCCTCCTTCTACCTGACTCTGCTATATATGCATATGCTGCTCTTATCTATATGATGGACCTGAACACACGACTCCAGGATGAAGGACTGATTACTCAAAACTGCCTCATCTTCGCCGGTGTTGTGTGTATTGGACTGAAGAAGCACTGGTAGCAAAACGTTTCCTCAGTAAAAGATTCCCAAAAACGTTGCAGAAAGTGTCTCCCAAGGAGGCTTTAGAATGGGTAGGGGATGTGCAGATCAGGTGGTTCTACCATTGAAGTATATATGTGAAACAGTATTTAGATAAACGTAGGGAGTTTCATTGATTTATGATTAGAAAAGGATGTGATAAAGTGGGATAGGGGAGCAGGTGTGGCAGATGTTGCAAGTATTGGAATAGAGAGTTATAAATGCTGTAAAAAAGAGTTTTTATGAGCATAGTGAGGCTTCTGGTTAGGGGGTGTGTAGGAGACAGGGAGATTACTTTCCTGTGTAAGGTTAGGTTCTTAGACAGGGATGTGTAATGTCACCATGATTGTTTAATATATTTATAGATGGGGCTGTAAAAGAAGTAAATGCTAGGGTGTTAGGGAGAGGGGTGGGATTAAATTATGGGGATCGATACAAAATGGAGTTACACAGTTACTTTTTGCTGATGATACGGTGGTTTAGGGGGATTCTAAGAAAAGTGCGAAGGTTAGTGGGAAAGTTTGGGAGGTGTGTAAAGGTAGAAGTTGAAAGTGAATACAGATAGGAATAAGGTGATGAGGGTATCAAACGATGTAAAGAAAAATTGGATATCACATTAGAGGGAAGGAGTATGGAAGAAGTGAATGTTTTCAAATATTGGGAAGTGAGTGTCAGCGGAGGGGTTAATGAAGATGAGAGTTAACCATAGAATTGATAAAGAAAAGAAGGTGACGTGGTGCGTTGAGGTAAATGTGAGACAAAGAACGTTATCCATGAGGCAAAAAGGGAATGTACGAGAGTATATTGTTACCAACCTTTATAAGGGTGTACAGCTGTGTTGTAAAATGCTGTAGCGAGGATGCGGCTGAAGGCCAGTTAGATGTCCTATCTAAGGGCAGTGTATGGTGTAAATATTATGCAGAGGAATTCGTTAGTATGGAAATTAGGATGAGGTTGTGGAGTTTACTAAAAGTATTAGGGGCTGAAGAGGGGCGTTGAGGTGGTTTGGTCATGTAGAGAGAGTGGAGCAAGTAGAATGACTTGCAGAGGTATAAATCTTACTGTGCGGAAGGAAGGGCGGGCGGGGTGGTAGAGGGAAGGGGTGTAAAGGAGGTTTTTGTGGGGCGAGGGGCTGGACTTCAGCAAGCATGTGTGAGCGTGTTAGATAGGAGTGATAGAGACGAATGGTTTTGGGGACCTGACGAGCTGTGGAGTGTAGACGTGAAAGGGTAATATTTAGTGAAGGGATTTCCAGGGGGGAAATGGTTATTTTTTACTATAGCGGACTTGAGTACTGGAAATGGGAAGTACTATGCCTGCACTTTAAAGGAGGGGTTTGGGATATTGGCAGTTGGTGGGGTATGTTATATATTTTTACATATGTTCTAAATTGTTGTATCTGGGCCCGCCTCTGCAACGACGACTGATTGTGTGAGTGAGGTGAAAGTTGATTGAATGATGAAAGTTATTTTCTTTTTTTGGTTGGACCCTGCCTCGGTGGGAGAGGGCCAACTTGTTGAATATATATATATATATATATATATATATATATTATATATATTTATATTATATATATATATATATATATATAATGTCATATATAGTTATAGGTAATACATATTTAAGAAAAGAGGATAATAGTATACAAGATATGATGGAGGGCGAAATGACAGTAGTTTGTTGGATTAGTATTGGTAGATAAAAGGATGTTGCGTAGACTTCATGAGTACATGTTTTATAGAGGGGCCACAGATATATCAGATCACTTTCTTAGTTGTTGCTTACACTGAAGCGTAAAAAGGTAGATGGATACAAGTAGAATCAGAAGCGTCAGGGAAGAGGAGGTTCCCGGGGGGGGGGTTGATGGGGGGGGGGGGGGGGGGGGGGGCGGGGGGGGGGGGGGGGGGGGGGGGGGGGGGGGGGGGGGGGGGGAGGGGGAGGTGAAAGTTTAATAAACTAAAAGAGGAGGCAGTTAGGGTAAAGAATATAAAACAGTTATTGGAGGATAGCTGGGCTAATGAGAGCATAGGCAATGGGGTCGAGGGTATGGGGTAAGGTATAAAAATGTAGTGTTAGGAGTGTTCAGCAGAAGTTTGTGGTTAACAGGAAAGTGGGGTGCAGGAGGGAAGAGGGAGCGATTGGTGGAATGATGTAAAGAGAGTAGTAAGGGATGAAAATAGTTTAGCATATGAAGAAGTTTTTACAAGTAAGAAGTGATGCAAGGAGGGAGAGTATATGCAGGAAAAAGAGAGAGGTTAAGAGCGTGGTGAAGCAATGTAAAAAGAGAGCAAATGTGAGAGTGGTGTGAGATGTTATCAAACAAATTTTGTGAAATAAGACAAAGTTTTGAGTGAGATTCAACAGTTAAGGAAGCCTAGTGAAACAATGGATTAGTCAGTTTTTAAAAATAGGAGAGGGGAGTTATTAAAATGGAGAAGTTAGAGGATATGGGAAGATGGGAGGGATTATTTTGAGGAATTGTGAAATGTTGATGAAGTAGGGAAGCTGTGATTTCGAGTGTATAGGCAGGTGGGAATAACATCTTGTAGGAGTGAGGGAAGATCCAGTTGTGAGTTGTGGGGGAAGTTCGTGAGGCAGTACGTAAATGAAAGTGGGTAAGGCAGCGGGATTGCTGGGATAAAAGATAGAAATGTTAAAAGGCAGGTGGGGGGATATAGTTTTGGAGTGGTTGGTGCAATTATTTAATATATGAATGGAAGAGGGTAGGTACTTAGGGATTGGCAGGGAGCATGCATAGTTCCTTTGTATAAAGGCAAAGGGGACAAAAGAGAGTGCAAAAATGATAGGGGGATAAGTCTGTTGAGTATACCTGGTTAAAGTGTATGGTAGAGTTATTATTGAAAAATTAAGAAAAGACGGAGAATAGGATAGCAATGAACAAGGGGCTTTAGGAAGGTAGGGGGT
This sequence comes from Cherax quadricarinatus, assembly GCF_026875155.1. Taxonomy (NCBI): domain Eukaryota; kingdom Metazoa; phylum Arthropoda; class Malacostraca; order Decapoda; family Parastacidae; genus Cherax; species Cherax quadricarinatus. Next base: position 10,336 of record NW_026506868.1, on the reverse strand, counting down.
GTGGGGGACCGGGGTTTTTTTAAGGAAAACATGTAAGTAAAACCGTATTTAGTAAGGCTAAAGAGGTCTTTGTGGCATTTATGGTTTTGGGAAAAAGGCGTTGACAGGGTGGATAGGGGGCAATAGGGCAGTGTTGCAAGGTATGGTGTAGGGGTAGGTTACTGAAAGCATGAAGATTTTTTTACGAGGATAGGGGGCTCAATTGAGTATGGGGAAGGGGGGAAATTATTTCCCAGAAAAGTGGGCCTTAGAAAAGGGTGTGTGTGTCACGGGGTTTGTTTAATATATTTATAGGGGGGGTTTAAAGGAAGTAATGCGAGGGTCTTGGAAAGAGGCGTGGAGTTAAAAGATAAAGAATAAACATAAAGGGGGATTGTCCAGTTCCCTTTTTTGCTGATGACACTATGCTTTGGGGATTTGAAGAAAAGTTGCAGAGATTGGTGGTAAATTTTGGGTTGGGTGTGCAAAAAAAAGAAAAATTAAAAGTGAATACAGGAAAGAGTAAGGTTATGAGGATAACAAAAATTGGTGATGAAAGATTGGATATCAGATTGGGGGGAGAGAGTATGGGAGGTGAATGTATTCGGTATTTGGGAGTGGACGTGTCACGGAGGGGCTATGAAAGATGGGGGTGAATTAGAATTGATGAGGGAAAAGGGTGAGGGTGCACTTAGGAGTCTGTGGAGACAAAAAACTTTGTCCGGAGGCAAAGAGGGGAATGTATGAGGGTATTTTTTCCCAAACGCTTTATATGGGGTAAGCATGGGTGATGAATGTTGCAGCAGGAGAAGGCTGGAGGCAGTGGAGTGTCATGTTGAGGGAATGTGGGTGTGAATTAATGCAGGAATTCGTGTTTGGAAGTTAGGAAGAGGTGCGGATACCAAAACTGTTGCCCAGAGGGCTGGGAAGGGGGTTTTGAGGTGGGTTCGGACATGTAGAGAGAAGGAGCGAAAAGAATGACTTCGGGTGATCAGTCTGTAGTGGAAGGAAGGCGGGGGAGGGGGCGGGCCCAGGAAAAGTTGGGGGGGAGGGGGGAAAAGGGGGTTTTGTGTCGAGGGGTTGGACCACAGGGATGCGTGAGGTGTTTGATAGGAGTGAATGGAGACAAAAGGTTTTTAATTTTTGACGTGCTGTTGGAGTGGAGCAAAGTAACATTTATGAAGGGTTTTGGGGAAAACCGCGGCCGGGCTTGGTCCCGGAGATGGGAAATACATGCTGCACCTTTAAGGGGGGTGTTAATGTTGCAGTTTTAAAAAATGTAGTGTAAAGAACCTTCTGGCAAACAGTGTGGGGTGAATATGGGAAAATTTTTTTTTTTTTCGGGGGCCCCCCTGCGTTGGTGGATCGGGCAGTGTATATAAAAAAAAAAAAAATATTTTAAATTTAAAAATTTATATAAATATATATAATATATATATATATATTTTATATTTATATTTCACCACCACACATTCGGTGCATATTGCCTCCCCGGGGGGAGGGAAGTAGGGCCCTTGTGGTGATGCGGGTTTCACCAGAGCACTGTTTTATCATCAAAGTAATAAAAACAGAAGGTGGGGACTACGACACATGCACAATTATGGGCTTTTTTATTAAAAATAAACTTGTCTTGATGGGCTACACGCTCTTCAGTAAAGAAACTCGATGGGCCCAACGTCTTCATTTAGTCATCACACTCGGATCCCACCCCTGCAGGTCAGAGGTAGAGGCCAGACCCAGTTCACCCGGGGCTCGGCTTTAGTCCCGAAATTTAGGTTGATCCGAACCCGATTTTTAAAATTTTGAAGCCCCCGGGATAAGGTACTGTGAGGCCACCGTGATATTTTCAAAAGGAAAAAGAAAAAGTTAAGGAAACATGAATGAACATAACAGTTGACTGTACGTGATGTTTAACATACTATAATTATAATCTTACAGCAGTAACGGGCAATACTTTCACTAATCTTTAGGGGCCCCTCCGTGGCGGAGAACCCTGGTTTTAAACCCGGGCCCAAGGAGTTGCCCCTAAAAAAGGATAAACCTGTTGAGCTGTAAAAAGAGCAAAATCATCGAGAAGAAAAACTGGAAAGGAGGGCCCCAGGCTCGTCCTGACTAGTTAACCACCCCGATACTCAAGGTCTGCGCCCCCCCTTTTGAGGGTGCACCCTTTTGCGGATGTTTCGGGGCCAGGGACGAATTCCGGGGCCCGCCAATACCATGAAATTTAAATTTATGTTAAAAAGAAAATTGGTAGATTTTCTGCTTTTTTAGAGGGGGACCTTGTTCCTTTCTTTGTTCCTCCCCCTATTTGGTCGTAATTATTTTCCGGACACAGGAAGGCAGGACCCCATTACGGCGAAATGTGTGGTGGCCTTTTAATGGCAGCAGAATATTGCCAGTTTGGGTAATGTTCTTATCTGACCCGTGAAATGCCCCAAAAGGGGGTCGTGGAAACACTGCAAACCCGGCTTATACGGGAAAGCAGTTGTAGCCTAAAAAGGGAGTGCCAGCTGAAACTGGTGCAGTAAAGAATTCAGCGCCCCACTGGTGGTGTAGACGTGAAAATTTTTTTAGGGGCTGTACCATAAAGTACAATTATATACCAATAGATGTGTAAATTCCCAAGGGTAACCCAAAAAAGTCTGACTTATTCCATTAGGGGTTTTTGCTTTTGTAAGGGAAGAGGCCTAGCTATGTAGTGTTTAGTCCCGGGGTTCACTTGGTCTAAATTGGGAAAAATTTATGTTTTCCTTTTTTTGTTTTCCCCTTCTGTTTTGGAAATATTTTTTTTCTGGGAAACCCGAAGGTGATTTAATAATGCATCAGCAAAACGATGCAATATAAAAAAGCTTTATTTCCCTTTTCGTAGTGTTGAGAATAATGAATATGCCTGGGCCTTTTTATAGACAAGAAAGAATTCAATACAGTAGACCATAACATCCTGCATCTTAAACTAGAACATTATGGTATCAGAGATCAAAACATTTGTATACCAAAAGTGCTACCATAACGACACGAATATTTCTTTCAACGGGATCTCTCGACATAGGGGGTACCCTATGTCGAAAAACCCCTGTTTTTTTTTCAGATGACACACTTTATCACTCACCAAATCCAAATTTTTCAGAAATTTCTGTCAGTAAAGAGCTCATGAAGAAAATCTACTTGGATAAACTCCCAAAATAAACTCTTAACATTTAAAAGGGACCTTCGACAGGTTTTGGAACAGCTACAAATATCCAACTAAATGTCGGGACTAATGGTTCTCTCATTGCAAGACAGAATGAAGAAAAATTCTTAGTTCTGTTCCTTGACAGCAACTTGAAAATCAACACCTACATTCAACAAAACTCAAAAGGTATCCGGTTCACTTGGCATCCTCTCCAATATACGTTACTATGTACTTGAAACCGCACTACTTACGTTATAATACTCCTAATCTATCCCTACTTCACCTATGCTATTTATGCCTGGGATCCACTACAGCAAATTACCTAGAGTCAGTAATAGCTAGTCTAGTGCCAGGCAACACACTTCCCCACTCTTCAGAAACTCAAACCTGGTGTTTCGAACATAGCCTGTAGACACTTTTTTAAATTGTGCTTCTCGTAACTAATTCAAAAAAAAGAACATGATTATCTCGTCTAAGGGTCATTATTACACAGGGTTCACTCATTGAAGAAGAGGAATCTGTTAGGTTTCTGCTTGTTTTTATTAACAGTATTAATAATCACTTGAAGTTTTATATTATGAATTAAATAATTCAATCTTTAAAACAGAACTTCTTATATCGTAATCACTATTAGCAAAAACGTTTATCATTAACCTTATTATCACATCATTTAAATACGTTAAATATTTGCGCTTGCTCTAGAAAAGAGTTTCTAGCCTCCTTCACGAGGAGTCAAAAGATATATCTATGTACAATAGGCATTTACAAGCCTAAATGCCACATGACCCAAATAACAGTTCTTCCTCGAGGACCATTCCTCATTAAACCTTTTCTAGATTAGAGACTATAAAAGGCGTAACAAAATCGATTGCTTATTCCTAATTTCTTCAAGATTTTTCTGAAAATCTCTGAAAACCCCCCTGTGTCTGACTCGATGTATGTAAAAACTCGGTGCGTATAAAAAGGCTTAGAATCTGGAACTCCTGTTCCAGATTCTAGCCTTTTTATACGCATTGTTGAAGTGTTATTGAAAATGTTAACACATTACCGAAATATTATTGAAATTGTTGTCAGGATCACCCCTTAGTGTGATCCTGACAACAATTATTTCATAATATTTAGTACCGCCTCATGTAACTGGCATCATTCCTATTGTAATTTTATTGGAATTTTTTTTTTGGGAATTACCAGATTTTTTAAAAATATTGTATAATCTAAGTACAGGAGAGCCCCGCTCATGCAGCAGGTCAGGTTCTGGGGTACCGCTGCAAAGCGAGAATGACTGTAAAGTGAATCATAGATTTTTTCACTTTCAAAAGCAATAAAAGCCTTATGAATGTTTATATATTATATATTACGTGAGCAATAGAGGTAGGCCTAAAAAAATGTATTTACATTACACACATTACTTAAAATATTTTTGTCCTTAGCTTATAGTGAGTGTTGAATATATTTATTGTAGGAAGTCTGCATAAATGAAGAAGAGTATAATTGAAAACTGCTGTATTAGCGAAGTGCTGTAAAGTGGGGCCCTCCTGTGCAGTAGTTTCCCTGTATCTACGTGGGATACGTTTCAAGGGCCGGTGGCCTGGTGGCTAAAACTCCCACTTCACACATGGAGGGCCCGGGTTCGATTCCGGGGGGTGAAACATTTCGACGCGTTTCCTTATACCTGTTCACCCAGCAGCAAATAGGTTTCCTGGGTGTTTAGTCGACGGTGTGGGGCGCATCCTGGGGGACAAGATTGAGGACCCCAATGGAAATAAGTTAGACAGTCCTCGATGACGCACTGAATTTCTTGGGTTATACTGGGTGGCTAACCTTCCGGGGTTAAAAATCCGAACGAAATCTTATCTTAACCATGGATAGGCGTGAACCCTATGTGTAAGTCGTTTTTTATGTACATACATACCTATGATAATGTTTGGGTATTACGCACAATAAGTTGGAAATTAGCACTTTTTCAGTGATGGAAAAACACTTCCTGGTTTCTCTTAGGCTTTGAAAGAAAATGCCGTCATCACTACTTATGTACTCGGTTCATTATTAAGCAAAATTAAGTTATTTTCGGGCCACGTAAACTCTGGATACCTGAAATCGCAGAAACCGAATCCACGGATTTGGGGGGGGGGGGGGGTTCTGCCTCCAAATTCTACTCGTGTACCTTGCTGGGACTATCTGTCCATACCATATACATTGAGTCATTCTCACTGAATCAGTTCTACTGTGAATATCATTAATTTTTTATGTATGTAATTACATTTAAAATACTATCTCATCACATTCTGTAATAGTTCAGGTAACTAGTGTCTCTTTGGTAATTTTATTAGAAGTTTATTTTGAATTAACGAAATTATCTTCACATTATCTAAATGTTTTTACTCCTTTGTAACTTATGATTTTATCCTTTTTTCATATGCATTTGTTTTATATTCATGTAATCATTTTATTGTGAAAATTTTTTTGTTCTTATAGTCCTGTTAAACGTTAAGTTAGGTTTAAGCTTGCAAGAAATACTCTGTATAACTAAGGGGCTTTCCATGTGAGAGATGTAATGTCCTCTAGCTTTGATTTGATTAATTGATTTATGTCATAGAATCAAAGTTCACAAATATTTAACTGGGAAAACGTTTTTCATGTTTTTTGCAGTCTTATTAAAATTGTTCTCATAATTTTGCTGAGGCTGGATGTGGAGAATTGTTCACTATACTTGGCCAGGCATGTCAGTGACTAAATAATTAGGGTTAGTTGGCAATAGCAAGGTACATAGGCATGCCCACATGACTTAGTTGTGCTGGTATCTGCTAGTAGTTCTGTGGATTATTTTCCCCACAACACATTCTTAGCCCAAAGCCTCCTAGTTTAGAAAGAATATATTACAGGATTTGGAAATTAGGGTAGACCCTTCGTAGACAGTACTATATAATTGCATTTGGGTTTTTCTTCCCATGCCTCTGTAATTTTGTCAAAGCAGTTTAGCAGTGGTGACAGGAATGAATTAGTTCTAAAACCTGGTTTGGGTTTGCAGATTTTGCTGTTTCCAAAAAGCTTGTACTTTGCCACTCTCATATTTCAAAAACTTTTATGATGCAGGGATGTGAGGGCTATGCTCAGTAATTTTCGCTCTTCCCTGCTTTTTTTTTTTTCCTGTCATAACTCACCCTTTCATTTCTCCTCTGCCAACTCTGAGGTTTAAATTTTCTACAAGTTCAATGCCTTGCAGGTCCATTGACAACCTGCCATCTGAGGAGCTGGGAGTACGGCTCCAACATAGAGAGTCCCGGTCAACAGTCTTGCAAAAGAGTCTTCCCCAGTCGGGATAAAAACTTGAGCGTTGGTCCCGCCCTTTCCCCATCTGTGCGAAGGCGACCTCGACCAGGCCTTCTACTGGCTCCCGATGTGGGCCTCGTCTTAAGCAAGGTGGACAGTGTCTCAGCAGACATGACTCTCGAGGGGGGTGAGGAACATTACAGTGATGCGCTAGACCAGGTACGAGTGGTTTGGGGGCCAGGTAAACATTGAAAATTAATTATTAAAATGGGTGAAGTTTAATTTTACATTATGCAGAATGCATACTTTGTATTTTTTATTTCTATCTTAACCTATGTAAGCCCTTGAAAAAAGCTGCTTTTTACATTGAATAACAGTTGTCTTATTCCAGATACTATATACTTTTTTTTTTTGGTGTAATTTTACTCTTTTTCCAAACTAATTCATACAAATCCTCAATAATATTTTAAAGTACATATGGTAAGATTTGAATTTGGTCAACAAACCCCCATATAATATATCAAACCAGATTCAAAATGCTCTTCCTTCTAATGATTTGTCACACATTAAGGGGAAAAATTTATATTTCGCAAGTAGTCACTGGACTTTCAGTGATAGGTTCTAATGTGTCTGTTTTCTCGTAATATGTACAATACTGAGTTTGTAATTTAGATTTTTTTTTAGTTGTTGATTGTCAGCATCGGTGGTCCATGACTTTTCAGTCTCCTACCAGTTGATAGCCTTTAAGAAATATTGCTGGAACAGCGATGAAAGTTTTAAAGAGGAAGCTAAACCACAACCTTTTTGGAAGTGACTGATAGGCCTAGTTGTGATGGCTTTTGTAGGCCTGCAGGCCAGAAAGCCAAGAAATCCGGCTTCAGGCTGGGCTACAGGGTTACCCGAAATGTTTTGGAGATCAGTGTTTCTTGTGGTATGATTCCAACCTCAAAACTGTTCACAGGTATGTAGGTTCTCATATTTTCCTCCGTCTCCCTTCCATGTCTCATTATTTTAATGTCTTGATAATACAGTTGAAGGGTTAGTTAATTTCATTACATGTCTTTTTGAATTTAGTGTCTGGTACAGTATTTCCTGTTGGCGACTTCAAGAACCTGCCTTGTCTTATAAAGTTTTAGCCAAGGGGCCTCCTGGCACTAAGGTACCTTAACCACTTCGCGGGTTTGGTGCCATAGTAAATATGGGTTTGAAGTGCTGGTTGGTGCCTTAAGTACTACGCCAAAAAATTTTAGCGACTTCAAATTTAGCAGGAAAAGGTTTGTAGGGCCTACACATGAAAGAATGTGACTGCATTGTCAGTGTGTGCAGTATACCAAAATCAGGACGCCCGCATTGCATTGGGGGGAACGCCATCTCAGTACCCATTCTTCATGCTTGCGGTAAGAAAAACCTCACTCCGCGGCTAACTGGGAATCTTCCAAATGATAGCTCTAACACGGATGGAGGTGGAAGCGAAGAGAATTTTATGGTTCTGAACAGTTCATGACCGAAAGCAACGCTCAAGAAGACGTAAATAGTGCCGAAAACCCCGACAAACCATCGCCATCCAGCTCGGGGGCCGGCCCATCTGGTTCCCCTTCAGTTGTACCACGCCGTAAGCGTAAGCTCGTATTTCCCATGGCCAAGGCTTAGTTTGTGAGCAATGACTCATTTCCTAGCACTCGATGATCATTTGAGTAGCAACAGAAAATAGGAAAATTCCCCAGTGAAGTGTTGAATTATTCGACCCCGCATGCGGTCTGGTAAGTGTGCCCTATGCTATCCCAAGGAGATGGAGTCATCCCGTGGACCCACACCAGGAATAGACAGTGAAAGTGACAAGGAAATTGCTACAATCGGGATGGATAAGTTTCCCGCATGCGGCAGTAGGTGGGGGCGGCACGCGGGAGGAGGGCACTAGCAGCAGCCCAGGCTGGCAGTCACACTGCTGACTCAGCACATGCACGACCCAGGCCGCCCTCAACCACCTACATATCACAATGTGCACAGCCGAACCAGCTATCAATATCCAGTACCCACCAGCAAACTTCATCTGGGACTGGCAGCAGGGTGCCAATTTTGTTCCCAATCCCCATCAATTTGATGAAACAAAGTGGAATCCGGTTATCTTGTCCCCTTTGGGGAAACCCCATGCCAGTGAATTGGAACTTTTTGAACTATTTTGGTAAATTTCTTGATGGAAATTATTGTCACGGAAGTAACACATACTTCGATCTTACCTTGGCAAACATAAGAAAGGAGGAACACTGCAGCAGGCCTGTTGGCCCATACTGGGCAGGTCCTTTACAATTCATCCCACTAACAAAACATTTGCCCAACCTAATTTTCAATGCTACCCAAGAAATAAGCTCTGATGTGCAAGTCCCACTCAAATCCAACCCCTCCCACTCATGTACTTATCCAACCTAAATTTGAAACTACCCAAAGTCCTAGCCTCAATAACCCCAACTTGGTAACTGTTCCGCTCATCAACTACCCTATTTCCAAACTGATACTTTCCTATGTCCTTTCTAAATCTAAACTTATCTAATTTAAATCCATTACTGCAGGTTCTCTCTTGGAGAGATATCCTCAAGGCCTTATTAATATCCCCTTTATTAATACCTATTTTCACTTATACACTTCGATCAGGTCTCCCCTCATTTTTCGTCTAACAAGTGAATGAAACTTTTTTTGAGTCCTCAGGTCAAGAAGGAAACTGGTCAGTGGCTGGGCAGCAGGGAATGAAGTTGAGGATCAAGAAGACGAATGGGGAAAAGGTAGAAACGATGAAGAAGAAAGAGACTGCTGTGGAAAAATGGGTTTTGGAAAAAATCTAATACATTTTCCCGTGCTACCCGACGAATGTTTAGTCGCTACTGGGGAACGGGCACGACGAACGACACCAAGGAAGGTAAGAATATTGTTGTTGAGGATAGCCAAGTTAGGTAATATGGATAGGGCGTTCTGCTTTAAGGACAGGGTAGGAGCAGAGGGTTTGCTTCCTGGGGCTGGTATGGAGGAAATTTTTAGCCATCTGGATGACATGAGAGGTAATGAGAGCAATCCTATTATCTGTCTCAGTGCTGGAGGCAACGATGTTGGCAGACGTAGGAGTGAAGACCTGATTAGCAGGTATAGGTCAGCAATAGAAATAGGAGGAAGGGTGGGAACCCTGTCATATGTGGTATTTTGCCAAGGAGAGGAGTTAACATAAGAACATAAGATTGAGACAGTCATGCAAAATATGGGAATCTTTGTTCAGGAAACGTTTCGCCACACAGTGGCTTCATCAGTCCAATACAAAGCAGAAGGTGTAAGGAGAGGAGGAGTATGAGGTAATCAGTCCCTCAGCCTGGAGTCGATGTGTTCAGTCCATCAATCTTGTAGAATGTACAGCATAGGTATGTATGTATAATGTTCGCCAAGACCGTAGTCCTGGCACGGGTCTCAATCTTGCGATGACCCGTCTCTGGCTTCCGAGGGAGAAAGGTTTCCACAATGATGCGACGCATGCCTCTCAAGCGCCCCTCTGGTCAGTTCAACTGGTGCATCTCATAAGCGACACCATATGTAACTATGGGCACTAGCGAGGAGGATATGTCATTATTACAGGTAACAGCTTGTCTGGTTCGTTGACCCCATGATACACTAGTGTGGCCGCAGTCATCTCTGGGTCCTCTTCGGGAGGGAATATCACCCCTAGTTGCCTGCGGAGTCTCGGTTAAACTTCGCACTCTAGAAGATAGTGTGTTAGGGGGGCCGCTGGACAACGGCTGACGTGCTGGCCATCCCCCCAGCCTTGTCTACCATCATTAGGGTGTGGGGGAAAGCCCAAAGAACCCATGGTGGTGGCACGCGCTTGGGCCACTTCTATCAATGGGGGGGGTTCTCCCTGGTCGCGGTCGGGACCACTGG
>NW_026506867.1:0-48811 GCF_026875155.1 Cherax quadricarinatus | reverse complement strand
TTTTAATTTGTTTTTAACCCCACGGTGGCGAAAGTCTACAATAAAGATACCCAGATTTTTGCAATGTGTTTAATCTCATCTTGTCGGTATTTTATCCATTGTAACAATTTGTCAGACCATCAACATCGGAAATTTTAAATTTTTGGGACAGAAATAACCTTCCGACTACGACAACAAATATACAAACTCCCATCTCTTTGGGAAGGACCTTTCCCACGGGGGGAATCCGCTCCAGTAAATATGCCCTCGTCTGTACCCCTGACGTTATTTTAAGGCAGGATCCTTTCTTCTGCTTCAAAAACCCCAGGGACTTGGGCTCTTCGACCTATCCTAGGTTGAGGGATTGATTCCCTCATCTTTGTCATGTTCTATGTTTCAAGTTATGTCCTAGAATTTTATTGTAAACCCACTGGATGGCCAAAAAGTCTACAAAAAAGATCCCCAGAGTTGACATGTGTTTAATCTCACCCTTGTCGGTATTATATCCCTTTTCGACACAACTTGTCAGACACTGCAACATCATGGAATTTAAAATTTGAGGACATGTAAATAACCTTCACGACTACGAAACTGTACTACAAAAAACCCTTCTTTTTGGGGAAGGACCTATTTCCCACTGGGGAACCCCGCCTACCAGTAAATTGCCCCGTCTGCTCACCTGACGTTACTATAAAAGCGCCAGGATCATTTATTCTTCAGAACCCCACGACTATGGTGCTCTTCGCACTCTCCTGGGTTTGGGGACTGTTCCTTTCATTTCTGTACTTAGTTCTACTGTCTTAAAGTTATGTCTAAAATTTTGTATTGAAAAAAGCCATGGATGGCGAAACGTCTAAAATTTAAAGTCCCCAGATGTTGCACATGTGTTTTAAATCTCTCTTGTCGGTATTATATACCATTCGTAAAACTTGTCAGACACTGCAACTTTCTGGAATTTTAATTCTGAGGACATGTAAAAAACCCTTTTCCGATACGAAACTGTTAAACAAACCCTTTCTTTGGAAGGACCTTTTTCCCAGGGGAATCCGCCTACAGTAAATATCCCCTGTCTGCTACACCTGACGTTCTATATAAGCCCCTGGACCCTTTTCTTCTGCTTAGAACTCCTGAAAAAAGGGTGCTCTTCGCACCTACTCCTAGGTTGAGGGACGTTTACCTCTCTTCTGTAATAGTTTACTGTTTTCAAGTTATTCCTAGGTATTTGATAAAGCCATGGGGGCGAACGTTACAGTAAAGATCCCCAGTTGTTGCAAGTGTCTTAATTATCTTGCGGTATTATTACCATTCTCAAAAGAATCCCTTTTTAATAATTTAGAAATTTCAGAGGAGCGGGGGTGCTAGCGCCCACAAAATCAATTACATTTAGCATTGAATGGAAGTACAATAGTGCGATAACTCAGTAACGCCCCAGTTTTTTGCTAGAGATTACGTTTGGGCTTGGGAAAATTATCATCGTTGACTGTGGTTACGAAGACAGCTATCAATTACAGTTTTTTTGAACATATACTGCTGTCAAAGAACGTTTTCCCATATAAAGAATTAGATTAAATAGAAATTACCCAAAATGGTGAATAATGGCTGAAAATTACTGGGCATAAGAAGGAATTTTGGCGTTCAAAAGGGGGGGTCATCTTATGAATCGTATATTGACTTAAAAGGAACAAATAAAAGGGGGTAAGAAAAGCTAAAAGGGGGCTATGAAATTAAAGTTATAGGGTTCTAAAAAAAATCAAAAAACTTTTTTCCAAGTATATAGAACAAAAGTCAGAAATAAGATAGGTCCCCTTAAAAATAACTATGGGCATCTTACTGACAAAGATAATGAAATGTGCTCGATTTTAAATCATTATTTTCTCTCGGGTTTTAAACAGGAAGACACTAATAATAATCCGGTAATTATTTTTTATAGTTTGCCAGAAGAAGATAAATTATGTAACATCACAGTCACTAGTGAAATGGTTGTGAAGCAGATAGACCAACTGAAGCAAAATAAGTCACCGCATCCTGATGAGGTTTTTTCAAGGGTTCTAAAGGAATGCAAAATGGAAGTCTGTGAACCATTAACTAATATTTTTAATTAATCTCTTCAAACAGGTGTAGTGTCTGATATGTGGAAGATGGCTAATGTAATTCCTTTTTTTAAAACAGGGGACAAGTCGTTACCGTCAAATTACTGCTCAATAAGCCTGACCTCAATTGTAGGCAAATTACTAGAGTCAATTATAGCTCAGATTATAAGAAGCCATCTCGATAAGCATAGCTTGATTAATGATACTCAGCATGGATTCACAAGAGGCCGGTCTTGTCTAACTAATTTATTAACTTTCTTCAGTAAAGCTTTTGAGGCTGTTGACCACGATAAAGAATTTGATATTATTTACTTAGATTTTAGTAAGGCATTTGATAGAGTTCCGCACCAAAGACTGCTGAAGAAAGTAGCAGCACATGGAATTGGGGGAAGGGTGCTCTCGTGGATCGAATCATGGCTCACAGACAGGAAGCAGAGAGTGTCCATAAATGGGGTTAAATCCGAGTGGGGATCAGTAACAAGTGGGCCCGTTGTTGTTTATAATATATATCAATGATCTTGATGAAGGAATCACTAGTGATATGAGCAAATTCGCCGATGACACGAAGATAGGTAGGATAATTGACTCAAACGTAGATGTTAGGGAACTTCAGGAGGATTTAGGCAAACTATGCTCTTGGTCAGAAAAGTGGCAGATGCAGTTCAATGTAGATAAATGCAATGGATAAATTTAGATTTAGAAAGGACATAGGTAAGTACTGGTTTTCTAACAGAGTTGTAGATGAGTGGAACAGTCTTCCTAGTGGGGTGATAGAGGCTAGGACCTTGGGTAGCTTTAAGAAGAGACTGGACAAATATATGAGTGGGAGGGGCTGGGTTTGATTGGTGTCTGGGGTACGAGAGTTTTTTCTTGGGTAGCTTTAGGTAGAGATCGTTTTGATAAGGCCCCTCCTGTATGGGCCAAAAGGCCTTCGGCGTTTTTCGAACATTTTTAATGTTCTTAAGTTCAAAAAAGGGGTTTGAAGATTGAGACATTTAAAGCAGCAATGGGAATCTTTTTTTCAGGAAACTTTTTCCCCCACAAAAATGGCTTCATCACCCAATACAAAGGGGAAAGGGGCGTAAGGAGAGGAGGAGAAGGAGGTAATCAGCCCCCTCAGCCTGGAGTCGATGTTTCCCGTCCATCAATTTTTTAGAATGTTTGAGTTGCATTTGAATCACGTGACCTTAGTCAGGTGTTACATTTTAACTTCACCTTCACTTTTTACCATTTTAATGTTCAATCGCCCCTTATCCCCCTTCGCTGCGGGGTTAAAACCCCTGGCTCATTTTCAAACACTAAGAACATTTCCTCTCCAGAAACTATTTTTCGCCCTGCCCCGGGGTTTTTCCCCGCTCATCCCATTTGGGATCTTACCTGAACTTTCTTTTCGTTCGTTCGTTCGTTCATTCTGTCAGACTGTCCGTTTCTCATCGGGGCAGCAGAGGGGCGAAATTTCCAAAGAAGCCGCGGGACCCCCTCACAAAAGAACTTTTGGTTCAAACAACGACGAGTGCGGAGCAAAACCCCCCCGCATCAAACTTTTTTTGGGAAAGCAAAAACAGGCGAAAACCCAAAAGGGCGGGAGAACAGGAATACCAAAGGGGCCATTGTGCAGAAATGCCCGCAAATCTCCTCAGAGAAAAAAATTTGAAAAAATAGGGGTTTGGAGTGGTGCTCAACATTCGGGCATCACACCACCTTATCTGAAAAAATGGGGCAAGCCAACAAAAAACGGGGCCAAGGGGCAACCGGGGGGCCACCAGCACACCCGAACCCTCCCGGGAAAGCAGAGAAACAAGGGGAGCTTTTCCCATTTCCCCAGGGAGCCTCCACTCAGCTCCCACAGCCATCCGGAATATACAGCGCTTCCCCAAAAACAGCCCACAAAACGATAAAACGCTTTGTGAATCGAAAGATGTGACGGGATGTAGCCCCTCAGGGACTTTGAACCCCGTGCCTTTAAAAACACGGGTGACACGGGGCCCCGGAAACGAGGTGTGACGTACCCCAGATTGCAGGGGCTGGGCAAGGGGAAAGGGGGGCCATACAAGACGTCATTAACAAGTCGGGAGGGCCAGGACACCCCACAGTTTGGGAAAAAAGCTACAATTTTTACCAATTCCAAAGCCCAAGGACCCGGGCATTTGGGAAAACCCATATCGCTGACCAGCGCTTAGCCAAAACTGCTAAAGGGAAATGGGGTTAAACCGCCTCCTATGGAAATTTGGGGACCCTCTCATCATCACATTTTTTGGCTTCACCAAAGGAGTGGGAACAGCAGAGGGGCAAAAAACCCCCCTTTTTAAAGCCAGATTGCTGATAGCAACAAAAAACCTAGTTCTTCGTTCCCCTCGACCTTGAAAAAGGCATTTAAAGCTAGCCAGCCCCACAGAAATTTCTGGAAATACAAAGCTGGGAAGGGGAAATTTCAAAACGCCCCCTGGCCGGATAGATCCAACTTGGGGGCAGGCACCTGTGCCAGCTTTAAAGGGACACAAATTTTTTTTTAAAAACCCTGGAAAACGGTAGGGGCCAAAGGGGGTTTTGGGGCTCATCCCCCCTTTTTAAAAACCATCCTCAGGGCAGGAACTTGTGAGCCTTCCCTTTCTTAGGGTACACAGTTTTCCAGCTATGCGATGACTTGCCTAGTAGTAAAAGGGAAAAAGGCAATTTAGAACGACGGGCTCAGAATTTTTAGGCCCCTAATTACCGTCTTGAAAGGGAAAATTTGGGCCCTCAAAAACTGGGCCGAAAAACCCTTTTGGAAATATGTTCAAGGACCGGAATCCTTTAAACCCGTTTATGTATTCAGGATATAAACTTGAGTGGACAGGCTCCTACCTGTATTTGGGGAATCTAAAATTGAAAAAAGCTAAACCTTTCAAAACGGGCCCGAGTATTTTCCAGGTCAGCCCCTCTACTCAGCCCTCAACGCCATGAGGGGCCATGACAGGAAACCGTCGGGGGCAAGAAAAAGATGTATTTTCGCTTGTACTATATACAACCCTTTTTTTCGCTCGCTCTTTTGACTACGGGCCCCGGGCTTTAAGCTCATCTCTTCCCCGCAGAGCGGGAAAAGGGGGAAAGGCTTAAAAAAACCGGGCGAATAAAACTATGCTTGTTGCCCCCCCCTGGACAAACATAGTATTCCAGATCTGAGGCCCGCTTCCTTCCTTGGCTGACGAGTAAGATACATAAAAAGCTTGCAAAGTGGCCCGATTCGCACCGGCAGCAAAGGGACCCCCCCTAAGGAGACGGATATTAAAAAACCATGTCCCCAAAATCCCACCCTCTTCACGGAAAATTAAATCCTGAAAGCTTCATTTTGTGCTGCTGGGGGGGAAGCTGCCTTTCCTGAAAAGCGGCCCCCTGTGAAAAGTTTTGACCCTTTCCCGTTCTGGGGAAAAAAATTTCCCCCACCCCCCCCTGGCGCCCAGATCCAGCCGATGTTTTTCATTATCAGCTACCCCTTTTCCCAAATGTCCCTGCATCAAGACCCCCTCACAATCATGCTGAGACAAGCATGGGCCGGCAGAGGGGGGGCACTTTTGCAGTGTATTTCACAATTGGTTTCTGTCGAACCCCGACAAAGGGAAAAGAGCAGAAGCTGGACGTAACCCCCAAAATTTGGGGTTTCCCCCCACCCCCCCAAAGGGTGGGGACTCCCCGCCACTGCACGAACCTTCAAGCTGAAACTGGTGGGGATTCCAAACAGGGAAATTTTCCAAAATCCCTACAAAAATCGACTCCCCACCTGTCCCAAAATGTTATTCCCCCTCTGCAATCAATTTCCCTCTCCCATCTTCAACCACAGGAAATTTTCCCCTCATCACATCGATCCGAGCATAATGACAGCCTTAGAAAATTTAGGGAATAGATCGACATTGAACGGATCCCCACCATGCGGGGAACCCGGGGGAAATTTAGGCGGGCAGATGAGCAGCCCAAAGGGGCAACAGACATCCCCCATTTTGGGATTACTGTCCCCCAAACAGCCTAAAACAGACCAAACTGGTGGCTGCCAAAAGCCACAAACTTATGGGGGGGGTTTAGGTGATACCCCATCTCAACAGTGGTACCGACCCGCGACTCAGGGAACCCCCCTCCACCCTGAAGAAGCTGGTTCCCCAGCGCAGTGTACCCCCCCCTTTTCCCCTCGGCTTCGTTTTGGGGTTTCCCACAGCCCCAAAATGATGGTAGAAAAAGGCTGAGAGGAGAGTTTCCCGTACTGTCAGCCCCCGTTGTTTCCCGCCCGGCCCCTAAAACACTATCTTCTGAGTGGAAAAGTTACTGAGAAACCCCCCCAGGCAACTAGGGGTGATACTCCCTCCCCCCAAAAAGGGCCCCAAAAATGACTGCGGCCACACAGTTTACCAAGGGAAAAAAACGAACCAGACAAGCTTTTTAAACCGGATAACGACAAATCCTCCCCCCTCCCCTAGTGTCCAAAGTTATGATACATACGGGGTTTGCGCTTGAAGCACCAGTTGAACTGACCAAAGAGTGCTTAACAGCATAATTTGCAAACATTGTAGAAACCTTTCTTTCCCTCGAAACCAGAGGGGGGGCCTCGAAAAATTGAAACCCGGCCCCGGACTATGGTCTTTGGGGAACATTATACACACATACATTTTTGTCAACACGCAAAAACAAGGGTTTTCTTGGGACGACCTCAATCAACCTTTGAAACCCCAAACCCCCACTAGTGAAACGGGTGGATTTGGGAAAGGGGCCTGGGCCCCCACAACATCCGGTCTTTCCCCCTTTTAGGAACCCACGTCCCCCACCTTTGGCGCCCCTATAAGGCTCCAAATTTTTCACTTTAAACTCCTAAATTTTTTCCTCCCATGGGAAAATGCCCCTTCTCCAGACGAGGGAAATGACCACCTCAAAACTTTTTAAAGGGGGAAGACTGATTTCATCGTCTTCAAGTATCTTTTGATTCTATCAACTTTTCTGAAATCGACTGAAGACCCACTGTGTAGGCAAACGTTTCGAAATAAAGATACCTTTAAATGTTTTCATTGTTTTTAAACCCAACAACCTGTCGGTTTTTTTATAACCAATTTTAAATTTTTTATTCGTTCCCGACACTTTCAACACAAGGGTATCTTTGGGACAGACCCACAATCAACTTCGGGCAACCCCACTATTTAAACCCGGCCCGGAAGGTGTAGCAGTCATAGGTCCCCCGGGAAAATTTTTTTTTCAATGTTAAGTGGTCGTGCCCAAGAATTAGGGAAGCGAAGAAAATTTCCCCAAATATTAAGACCCAAGAATTGCAGTTTCCCGGGAGGTCTGTAATGAATGGTTCAGAAAAACCGACATGTTTCTAATTTTTCAAAATGTCTTTTTTCTGAACCATTCACTACAAACCCGTCAGACACTGCAAATTCCTTTTGGGAAACTTAATACTTGGGGAATTTTTCGCTTTCCCTAAATTTTTTGGGGACGACCTACTTCAATATTTAACAAATGTTACACGACCTATGACTGCTACACCTCCCTGCCAACGGTTTTTAAGCTCCTTCCTTTAGCAACGAATACCGTATTCAATTCAAAAATTGATGGGCCGGAAACCCCAAACGACTCAAGGGTTGGGGGGAACTGAATTACCTCATTCTCCTCCTGTTTCCCCGCAAAAATTCCCTTTGTATGGGGCTGATGAAGCCACCATGGTGGCGAAACGTTTCCCCAAAAAAGAAAACCCAAAGTTGCACATGTGTCCCAATTTTTCAACAAAAACGGTTCCTGGAAAACCCTTCATCACAAACCCCGCAGACAAAAAGCAACTTCTTGGGATCTTAAACTTGGGAATTCCTTTGCTTTCCTAATTTTTGGGCCCACCTAAATTCAATGAACCAAAAGTTTTCAAAAGACCAAAGACTGCTACACCTCTCCTGCCAACGGTTTTTTAAGCTCCTTTTCCCCCCCACGTATTCGTATTCTATTCAAGATTGATGGACTGACCACAAACGCTCAAGGTTGGGACGATTAAATCATTCTCCTCCTGTTCTTCAAAATTTTGCCCCTTTTTGGTACCTTTTAAAATTTAAATCAGTGGTGACCTGTACTTAACTCTGTGAAAAAAGTGTCCCTTGGGGTCCCCCCCGTGGGCTGAACCAAAATGCCCTCCATCGCAACTTTTAAACCCAAAAGCTTAAGGAAGAATTGAGGGGGCGAAAATGGAATACGGCGATTGACCGAGGGAAAAAAAGAGGATACGGGATAGCCGCCTTTTTTTCGAGTCCTCAAAGGGCAAGAAGGGATCCGGGGTCATGGCTGGACCCGCAGGGGACACGAAAATTTACGATCAAGGGAAAACGAATGGAAAAAACCCGAAGCGATGAAAAGAAAGAGACTGCTGTGGAAAAAACTTGTGGAAAACCCCCCTACCATTCTCGGGTACCCACGAAAGGGGAGTCGACTACTGGGAAACCGGGCACGACGAACGACAGCAAGGAAGGTAAGAATATTTTTGTTGTTTGGGGATAGCCAGGTTTGATTTCATGGATAGGGGAATTTTGCTTGATGGGGCAAAGGGAAAAGGGGACCAAAGGGGTTTTTTTTTCCTGGGGGTGGGAAAGGAGGACATTCTTAGACGGCTTGACAACTCAAAGAACGGGAAGGGGAAACTCCCCATTATTGCCCCCAGTGCGGAGGCCAATGATGTAGGCAAGCGTAGAAGTGAGGATTTAGTTAGAAAGTTTCAGGACAGCTATAGACCTAATTAGGATAGAAGGGGGGCGCCCTGTTATATTGGCCATTTGTCAAGAAGAGATGTTGGTAATGATTGGTTGTCCAGAGCATTTGGTATTAAAATTGTTTGCTGGATTAACACTGTAATGATATTGCGTACCATTCATTTTGACACTGGGACAACTTCTATGGTGGTCGAATGACATGTATGCCAGGGGATAGGTTCACTTATTCCAGACAGGTGTGGATTTTCTTGCTAACTTCCATTAGTGGGTTGTTAGGACTTTAAACTAGGATTAGTAGGGTAAAGGGGTTTAGAAATGATAAATAAATGATGTGTATATTGACTTATGCTCTGATATTAAGAATCTTAATAGTAACTGTCATGGAGTAAGTGTGGGTATTGATAATTTCAGAAATTGAGTAAAAACAAAGATGAAGAGGAAAAATGTGCAGAAGAAAAAACATATGATGGTATTTTATGCTATCAGTCGAAGTGCAAGAAATAAAATTAATGAACTACGTTTGGTAGCATGTGCTGGGAACTTTTATATCATTGCATTAACTGAAACATGGTATGATTTAAAGATTTGTAGATGAATGGTTCAGAGAACCGACATGTTGATAAATTAGATACATGTGCAACTCTTGGGTATCTTTATTGAGGAAACGTTTCGCCACACAGTGGCTTCATCAGTCCATACAAAGGAGAATCTTGAAGAACAGGAGGAGAATGAGGTAATCAGTCCCTCAACCTTGAGTCGATGTGGTCAGTCCATCAATCTTGAATAGAATCTTGAATAGATTCTATTCAAGATTGATGGACTGACCACATCGACTCAAGGTTGAGGGACTGATTACCTCATTCTCCTCCTGTTCTTCAAGATTCTCCTTTGTATGGACTGATGAAGCCACTGTGTGGCGAAACGTTTCCTCAATAAAGATACCCAAGAGTTGCACATGTGTCTAATTTATCAACATGATTTAAAGAGTCGGGATATGACTGCTGAGTGTAATATTCAGGGATTTAAGTTGTTCAATGTGGATAGATTCATAATGGGAAGGGGAGGAGTTGCATTATATGTTCGAGAAAATATTTAATTGTTCATAAAAACAGTATAAAAAGATGGAGGCTGTACAGAATCTGTTTGGGTAGAGTTCGAAGAGGGTCAAGAAAAACTAAATCTAGGTGTAATATACCGACCTCCAGGCTTGGATCACGATAAAGGGAGACTTCTTTGGGACGAAAATTGTTAGGGCTTCTATACACAAGAACAATAGTCATAGTAGGGGACTTTAACTTTAGTTCAAATTGACTGAATTCTTTTGACAGGTAATCTAGAGTCCAGTGACTTTAATGTAACATCCAGGCTGTTCTGAAGCAGGCGTAACAGAGCCTACCAGGGGTAATAATTTGCTAGACCTAGTCCTTGTCAAATACGGAAACGCTCGTGAATATCTGGAGAATCACTGAAGAGCTTTGGCGCAAGTGATCACAAATCCACACTTTTAGCATTAACTGGAAGCAAGAATAATGATAATACAGTAAAAATCCCTGATTTTCGTTCTGCGATTATAATGGACATAGGGGAACCACCTGTCTAATCTTGATTGGAGTTATCCTAGCTAATGATTTTTTAATTAACGAGATCGGATACTTATGATTATGAAGGATCTCTTGTTATGACCGTTTTCTTAATAATGTACACAGTGCCCAGAAATATACATTCCCCAGAGAGAATTTAGGTCTAATATTAACGATCCCCAATGGGTTAAACAGGAGGCTAAAGCATCTATTAGGGAGAATAGAGGAATTGATAGCGCATCAGAAGAGGAGAGGTTAACCTTACTGACCAATATTTCAGCCTTAAAAGAGAATAAAAAAGGCTTTAGAAAGGTAACGTGACTATGAAATTAGAGTTGCTAATGAATCAAAGACTAATCCAAAGGGGTTTCTTTCAAAGTGTATAACGAAGGTGAAGGAAAAAGTAGGACCTCTGAAAATTGGGAATGGACCAGCTTGACGGATAACGATCTAGAAAATGTGCTCCTTATTTAATGACTATTTTTTGTCAGTTTTTACACAGGAAGGATGTAAATGAGATTTCAGTAATCACGATTACTTAGTTCCTGATGAATTTTAAGTTAACTAATATTACGGTCACGAGGGACATGGTTTATTAAACAGATAGGACAACTAAGCAAAATATCCCCGGGACCCCGATGAGCTGTTTCCAGGGTACTAAGCATGCAAGATGAGCTAGTCAGCCATTAACGAGTGTATTCAATGCATCCCGCCTTACCAGTGTTGTGCCAGAGTGTGAAGAATGCTAATGTGGTTTACTATATTCAAATCAGGGATAAGTCCACTCCTTCAAATACCGTCCAATAAGCCTGACATCTATAGTTGGCAAGTTATTAGATCAATTATAGCTGATATTAATCAGAAGCACCTTGAAGAACATAACTTGATAAATGAATCTCAGCATGGATTCACGAGAGGTCGTTCCTGCCTGACAAACCTTACTGACGTTCTTCAATGAAAATTTGAGGCAGTTGACAGTGTAAGGAATAGAATATTGTTTATTTGGATTTTAGTAAGCTTCGATGAGTACCTCACAAGAGACTCTTAAGAAAAGTGGCAGCTCAAGGTATAAGGAGAGGTAAAGTTCTAGCATGGATTGAGGCATGCTAACTAATAGAAAGCAGAGAGTCCCATTAATGAGTGAAATCTGAAATGGGGAATTTGTCACAGTGGCGGTTCCACAGGGATCATCTTGGGCCCTCCGTGTTCATAATTTACATTAATGACCTTGAATGAAGGGATTACGATTGACATGAGTAAATTTGCTGATGATACAAAGATAGCGTATAATTTCACTCTGAGAGGATATCAATGAACTCCAGGACGAGTTGGACAAATTTAATGTCTTGGTCTGAATAATGGCAGATGAATTCAATGTGATAAGAGTAAGGTACTTTCCCTGGTAATGAAAAATAACCCTCGAGCTATAATCTACGTGAAGTAAGCTTGATCATACAGAATGTGAAAAAGACTTGGGAGTCATGTAAGCAGAAATCTAAAGCCAAGACAGCAGTGCCTTTAGTGTGCGCTAAAAGCCAACAGATTAATTGGATTTATCTCAGAATTATAATAACAGAAGTCCAAAAGTTATTTTGCAGCGCTATACATCATAGTGAGGCCTCATTTAGATTATGCCTGCTCAGTTTTTGGTCCCCTTACTACAGATGGAATAGACTCATTAAAGAGCATACAGAGAAGAAATGACTAAAATGATTTACTGTGTAAGGAACCTCCCTATGAAGATAGACTTAAAGCCATTAATCTCCACTCTCTGGAGAGGCGTATACGAGGAGAAGATCATTGAAGTGTATAAGTGGATGACAGGCATAAACAAGGGAGATATTAATAAAGTACTGAGGGTGTCGAACCAGGTAAGAACCACAAATAATGGATATAAGTTGGATAAATTTAGATTTAGAAGAAAGGAACATAGGGTACGTAAATCTAGGTTTTCTAACAGGGGGTGGGGGGGGGGGGGAGTTTGTAGAATGCGTGGAAATAGTCTTCCTAGTGGGGTGATAGAGGCTAGGACCTTGTGTAGCTTTAAGAAGAGACTGGACAAATATATGATTACATCGTCTTCGAGTGTCTTCTGCTTCTGTCAACTTTTCTGTGCTCGACTGAGGAAGCCTACTGTGTGGGCGAGGCGTTTCATGATAGAGATACATAGCTGTTGCATATGTGTCTTTCCTAACAACCTGTCGGTATTTTATACCATTTTAATGTTCAACAAAATAAGTCCCCAGGACCCGATGAGTTGTTTTCAAGGGTACTTAAGGAAGCAAGATGGATTGCTAGTCACCATTAACGAGTGTATTCAATGCGTCCATCCTTACCAGTGTTGTGCCAGAGTTGTGGAAGATGGCTAATGTGGTTCCTATATTCAAATCAGGGGATAAGTCCACTCCTTCAAATTACCGTCCAATAAGCCTGACATCTATAGTGGGCAAGTTATTAGAATCAATTATAGCAACATTATCAGAAATCCACTTGAAGAGCAGAACTTGATAAATGAATCTCACATGGATTCCGAAGGTCGTTCCTGCCTGAAAACTTACTGACGTTCTTCAATAGAACATTTGAGCGTTGACAAGTGATAAGGAATATGAGCTTGTTTATTTGGATTTTAGTAAAGCCTACGACAGAGTACCTCACAAGAGACCTTAAGAAAAAGTGGCAGCTCATGTTATAGGAGGTAAAGTTCTGCATGGATTGAGGCATGCTTACCAATCGAAAGGCAGAGAGTTACCATTAATGAGTGAAATCTGAATGGGATTAGTCACTAGTGGTGTTCCACAAGGATCAGTTTTAGGCCCTCTCTTGTTCACAATTTACATTAATGACCTTGATGAAGGGATTACTAGTGACATGAGTAAGTTTGCTGATGATACAAAATAGGCCGTATAATTCACTCTGAGAGGATTTCAATGAACTCAGGACGATTTGAACAAGATAATATCTTGGTCTGAACAAAAATTGGCAGATGAAGTTTAATGTGGATAAGTGTAAGGTACTTGCCCTTGGTGGCAATATAAACACAAATGCAGTATAATGTGATCCTTTATTGACTACGTTTCGCCCACGACACAGTGGGCTTTTTCAATTCACAAACAAGAAACTACCCAGGGGTGGAAAGGAATGCGTTCCTTCCCCCCCAGGTAGTTCTGTATTGTGACCTTGAAAAGCCCACAGGTGGGCGAAACGTAGTCATAAAGATCACATATACTGCATTTGTGTTATATTGCCTTTGGTCGGTACTTTATACCAAATTTATTTCCAACTTGCCCGTGGTAATGAAAATACCTCTCGATGCAATAATCTAGGTGAAGTAAGAGCTTGTCAATACAGAGATGTGAAAAAGACTTGGGAGTCATGGTAAGCAAAATCTAAGCAAACAGTCAGTGCCTTAGTGTGCGCAACAAGGCCAACAGATTACTTGGATTTATCTCAAGAAGTATAAGTAACAGAAGTCCAAAAGTTATTTTACAGCTCTATACATCACTAGTGAGGCCTCATTTAGATTATGCTGCTCAGTTTTGGTCCCCTTACTACAGGATGGACATAGACTCACTAGAGAACATACAGATTGATAAATTAGACACAAGTGCAACTCTTGGGTATCTTTATTGAAGAAACGTTTCGCCACACATAAGAACATAAGAAAGGAGGAACACTGCAGGAGGCCTGTTGGCCCATACTAGGCAGGTCCTTTACAATTCATCCCACTAACAAACATTTGACCAACCCAATTTTCAATGCTACCCAAGAAATAAGCTCTGATGTGCAAGTCCCACTCAAATCCAACCCCTCCCACTCATGTACTTATCCAACCTAAATTTGAAGCTACCCAAAGTCCTAGCCTCAATAACCCAACTAGGTAGACTGTTCCACTCATCCACTACCCTATTTCCAAACCAATACTTTCCTTTGTCCTTTCTAAAACTAAACTTATTACACAGGTGCTTCATCAGTCCATACAAAGGAGAATATTACAGAATGGACATAAATTCGTTAGAAAACATTCAGCGTAGGATAACTAAATTACTACATAGCATTAGAAATCTTCCTTATGAAGAAAGATTGAAGACTCTTAAGTTACATTCACTTGTTAGACGAAGAATGAGGGGAGACCTGATCGAAGTGTATAAGTGGAAGATAGGTATTAATAAAGGGAATTAACAAGGTCTTGAGGATATCTCTCAAGAAGAACCCGCAGTAATGGATTAAAATTCGATAAGTTTAGATTTTTAGAAAGACATAGGAAAGTATCGGTTAGGAAAGAGGGGTAGTTGATGATGGACAGTCTACCTAGGGGGGTTATTTGAAGGCCGAAGACTTTTGGGGAGTTTCAATTTAGTTGAATAAGGTACATGAGTGGAGAGGGTTAGGATTGGGGGGGGGGGGGGGGTGGGACCCTTTGCACTCGGAGCTTGGTTTTCTTTTGTGGCATTGAAAATTGGGTTTGAGCAAATGTTTTGTTAGTGGGATGAATTGTAAAGGACCTGCCTAGTATGGGCCAACAGGCCTTCTGCAGTGTTCCTCCTTTCTTATGTTCTTATGTTCTTATGAATGAGGTAATCAGTCCCTCAACCTTGAGTCGATGTGGTCAGTTCATCAATCTTGAATAGAATACGGCGTACATGCGGAGAAGGAGCTTATAAACCGTTAGGTATCTTTATTTCGAAACGTTTCACTTCAACTTCATATTGTTTCAGACAACGGAACAATGCTCTTCTCCAGACTGAGGGACTGACCACCTCAAAACTTTAAGGGTGATGGACTGATTACATCGTCTTCAAGTATCTTCTGCTTCTATCAACTTTTCTGT
The DNA here is from genome assembly GCF_026875155.1 of Cherax quadricarinatus. Taxonomy (NCBI): domain Eukaryota; kingdom Metazoa; phylum Arthropoda; class Malacostraca; order Decapoda; family Parastacidae; genus Cherax; species Cherax quadricarinatus. The sequence continues at coordinate 33,627 of NW_026506867.1, read as the reverse complement.
AGGTAAGACACATATGCAACAAGAAGAAATGGTATGGTGATACCGACAAGATGTGGAAAAAGACACTTATGTACAGTTCAGGACATTTATTAAAGGAAACGTTTCGCCACGAGTGCTTTCTTCAGTCCTAATCTAGAGAAAATCAAGAAAACACACATAATATAGTGGTGGGAGTCAGGTGAGGTGAAGCGTGGGTAGAGGTGTAGTATTAGTAGTAGTAGTAGAAAGTAATGGAACTAAGGAGGTGATTAGAGAGGGACCTGCTGGCATCAAGTAACACCAGTTCCCAGGATGGGAATATCCTCTTGCTAATAATTTTTGAAATACTGTAACTACCCCGGACTTTTGCTTATTGTGTTTACTGACAGAAATTAGTGCAGCTTCAATGCATTTTTCCTTTCTCCGTCTTAAGTCGTCTTCTTTAATAACTAGTTTAGCTTCGTAATAAAGTTGGTAGAATACCGACAATATGTAAAGTAAAAGGACACAAGTGCAACTATGTGCCATTTATTGTGGCAACGTTCGCTCTCCAGGAGCTTTTATCAAGCCATTACAAACAATACATGGACACAGAGGATATAAGGCTCAGAGGAGTGAAACAAGTGAGGTACCATTTCGATGTTCACTATGGTAGTATAGTAAGTAGTAGTAGTAGTAGTAGTAGTAGTAGTAGTACTTTTTGTCACTACCACTACTACTACTACAACTACTACTCTACACTAGTGAACATCGAAATGGTACCTTCTCTAGGTATTCACCTTCACTCTGAGCCTTTATATACCCTCTGTTCCATGTATTGGTTGTAATGGCTTGATAAAGCCTCCTGGAGAGCGAAACGTGCCACAATAAATGCACATTAGCTGCACTTGTGTCCTTTTACTTTTACATAGTTTACTTCATTGAATTTCATGAGGTGTCCAACATCGTCTCTATGTGAACACATGCTTCTCGTTGCGGTTCATCATTTCTGCAAGCATTTTGTGTTCTGCTATCCTAATGTCCAGAGGGTTCTGGCGTTCACCCTACATATACGTTTGTCACACACCCCCACTGGTATAGTAAGAATTCCGCACTTGTCCATGAAGCATGCTTGGGTTTTTTGTATCAGGATCCTATAGTAAGTTGAACAGCGGTAGATATGTTAGCCAGTTTTCTGTCAAACAATTTTTGAAACATTTGTGGCAACGTTGCTGACCGTAAAACGATGTACCTTGGAGGCTTTTCCTTCAATTTGATAGGTGTTTGGTCCTTGCTGAGGATACGGGGTGTTTCACGTTTCCTGCAGTCACGTCTGAAGTGTAGGGAAAGTGTAGTGAACTAAAAGTTTGTGATGTATGTAGTGGGGGGGGGGGGGGGATGGGGGGTGTGGGGGGGGGGGGGGGGGGGGGGGGGGGGGGGGGGGGGGGGGGGGGGGGGGGTCAGTCTCTTCGAGGAACTGCGACTGGAAATTCTTAGCTCTCGAAAGAAGCCAATAACCTACCCCTCCTTTTAGTTCTTGTGTCATGGTGAGAGAAGAAATGTAGAAGATCATTCTTGTAGGTAAAGGCTGGTTTTCCGGTAAGACTTTAAAAGAAAGTTGCTTTCCCCTTGTGCGAAAGAGAACGGCGAGAAAAGGTAACTGTTGTCCTTTCTCCTCTTCTAGAGGAAATTTAATAGTAGGTTCCAGAGTGTAGATGGTGTTGAGGAGCCCTGTACGTCCAAGATTTTGGGTACAATGACCAAATATCAGCTACGTACCGCCTCCAAGTAACTGAACAGGATGTTATTGAGGATCCTTCTTGATTCCAGGTCCTTCCATATCTAAATTGGCAAGAACGCACTGAGGGGGGATCCCATGGCTAGTCCAAGGTTTGTTTTGTACTTCTTGTCCTCGAACCAAAACAGTTATAACGAACACAAAGTTCGACAAGGCTCACAAATCTTGGCGGGGTACAGGTAACTCTTATCATCTTTATCACCCTGCCGAAGAAGATCAAGCTTGATCAACTGGGACATGGTGAATAAGGCAGTCACGGTCAAACTTGCAAGCTTCTTAAATCACTCATGTCGAGATCCCTGATACGTTTAAGGAGTCACCACCCGAATGCTTTAGATGAGCCTGACTAATGTACCCAGGAGCATTGACAAATATTTCGCCAAAACTCTCTGCTAGACTGTGAGGGCGCTGCCGAACCAATGTAATGGGTCTCATAGCAAATTTGTTTGTGGGTCTTGGTAAACCATAAATCTAGCTGACTGGGGTTGGTAGGGATGAGGAGCCAAGAGTTTTTTTACCTTCTTCTGATTTCCTGAGTATACTGGGTCTTACTGAGAACAAGAATCTGTTTCTTTTCCTCCATGAGGTTCGGGGATGGAAACGTATGTGTTGGCGTCGTTCAATAAATCTTGCATCTTGCAAGACTGTGTCTTGTCAAGACACAGTACTAGTGATGGACGTTTTTATACAGAGACTACCTTTCTCTCCTCCTGAAGGCACACAGCTTCAAGAACCGTTCCTCTTTTCTGCAAGACTGCATAGAAGAAATGTCGCACCTAATTCCACTCCACACCATCTCCTCACGGAATTCTAAACATCCCTCTTCCTGCGTACTTACCACTATCTACGAGAGGGCAAGGAGATCTATCACTGCTCCAAAGATTATTTCCATAGTGGCTCACCTAGCGCTCACTTCCCTTCCCACTCCTGACAGACGCAACCAAGCGAACACATCCTAAGCAAGTTACCACCGCCAACCTACAGCAGAAACTACGCTCTCAAGAAAACTTTCCTCTCTCTGTCAACACAGCAAATGGAAAGATATTGGTAGAGCTGACATCATCAATAACCTTTCTTCTTATGTTTTCTCAGTGATACAGAATCCGAAGCACTCAGCTTAGGTCTCAATTTGCTACGGCATACGGAAGCCTAAAATGCGATTAGAACAGTGATCATCTGTAAACCATTTCTTCGGTGACTCCTTTTGTGAAGTTTATCAAATGGTTTTCATACAAGCTTATTGCAGCTGGCAGTTCGAACCGAGTCGGTCCAGTCAATTCCTCGTCGCTACATCCAGGTCACTCAACACCATTACTACCATTAATGATATTCACATCACCACAGCGGACAAAGGAGGAGGAGTGGTCATCCTCAACAGTACAGAATACGTTAGTAGATGCAAGATTTATTTGAACGACGCCACACAACGTTTCCATCCCGAACATGCATGAGGAAAGAATCAGATTCTTTTCTCAGTAAGGACCCGCAGTATACTCAGGAAATCAGAAGAAGGTAAAAAAACTCTTGCGCCTCATCCCTATACCAACCCCATGTCCAGCTAGACTTTATGGTTTACCAACGACCCACAAAAGCTAATTGTTGCCTATGAACCCATTACATCTGGTATCGGCAGCGCCCCTCAACAGTCTAGCAGGAGTTTTGGCGAAATAGTTTGTCAAAGCTCCTGGTACAATCAGTCAGGCCACTAAAGCATTCGGGTGACCTCCTTAACCTATCAGGGATCTGACATAGTGATAATGAAGCTTGCAAAGTTGTGACGTGACCGCCTTATTCACCAATGTCCCAGTTGATCCACATTGATCTTCTTCGCAGGGTGATTAAAGATGATACAGAGTTTTACTCTGTACCCCGCCATAGATTTTGTGAGCCTTGTCGAACTTTTGTGTTCGTTATAACGTTTTTAGGTTCGAGACAAGAAGTACAAACAACTCTTCGGACTAGCCATGGATCCCCCTCAGTGCAGTTTCTTGCCAATTTTATATATGGAGGACTGGAATCAAGAAGGATCCCAGAACATCCCCGTTCAGTTACTCTTGAAATCGGTACTAGATGATATTTTGGTCATTGTACCCAAAAATCTTGACGTACAGGCAATCCTCAACACCATCAACACTCGAACCTACTAATAAATTTACTCTAGAAGAGGAAAGGAACAACCAGCACCTTTTCTCGACGTTCTCTTACGCACAGGGGAAAGCAAAACTTTGTTTTTAAAGTCTACCGGAAGCCTACCTACATAATGATCTTCTACATTTTCTTCTACTCACCATGACACAAAAACTAAAAGAGTGGGTAGTGGTATTGGCTTCTTTCTGGAGCTACAGAATTTCCAGTCCGCGTTCCTCGAAGAAGAAATGTACATACATCACCAACTCTTTTAGTCACTACACTTTCCCCTACCTCATACGTGACTGCAGGAAACGTGCAACACGTACCTCACAAGACCCACACATATCAATTGACAGAAAACTCCAAGTTACATCGTTTTACGTCAGCAACGTGCCACAATGTTTCAAAAAATGGTTGACAGAAAACTGGCTAAAATATCTACCAGCTGTTGCAACTACTAATTAGGAAACCTGATTCAAAAACCCAAGCATGAATTCTGGCACAAGTGCAGGAATCTACACTATACCCATGTGGGGGGTGTGACAAAGTATATGTAGGGGAAACAGGCCAGAACTCTGACATTAGGATGCAGAACACAAAATGCTTGCAGAAATGATGACCGCAAAACGCATGTGTTTCAACATAGAGACATGTTTGGACACCTCATGAAATTCAATGACGCTAAACTAGTTATTAAAGAAGACGACTTAAGACGTAGAAAATGCAATTGAAGCTGCACTAATTTCTGTCAGTAACACTATAAAGTCAAAAGTCGGTAGTTACAGTATTTCAAAAATTAGTAAGCAAGAGAATATACCCATCCTGGAACTGTGTACTTGTGTCCACGAGTCCCCTCTCTAACCTCACCTCCTTAGTTCCAGTACATCTACTACTACTACACTACTACCACCTCTACCCACGCTTCACCTCACCTGACTCCCCCACTATATATATGTGAGTTTTCATTAGTTTTCTCTGTATTAGGACTGAAGAAGCCACTCGGCGAAAACGTTTCCTTAATAAGAGGGTCCTGAACTGTACATTTAATTGTCTTTTTCCACACATTGCAAACAGTTAGGTAGCTTATTTGAAACGTATTCGGCCTACACAGTAGGCTTCTTCTGTCGAGTACAGAAAAGTTGATAAAGTCAGAAGATACTTTGAAGAAGATGTAATCGAGTCCATCACCCTCAAAGTTTTGAGTTGTCCAGTCCCTCATCTGGAGAAGAGCATGGTTCCGTTTGTCTGAACAATATGAAGTTGAAGTGAAACGTTTCGAAATAAAGATTACCTAACGGTTTAATGAGCTGAGGGACTGACCACCTAAAAATTTTAAGGGGTGAGGGATGATTACATCGTCTTCAAGTAATTCGCTTCTATAATTTTTCTTTACTCGACTGAAGAACCCCTACTGTGTAGGCGAAAACGTTTCAAAATAAAGAACCAAACTTTGCATATGTTTTACCTAACAACCTGTCGGATTTTATCCCTTTTTTTATGTTCAAACTTTTCTGTACTCTACTAAGAAGCCTACTTGAGGAAAAACTTTTTTCGAAATAAAATCCCTAACTTTTGCATATGTGTTTACCAACAATCTGTGGGTTTTTTTACCATTTAATGTTCTTTCTGTCAGACACTGAAACACAAGGGTATTTTGAAAGACCATCACCGCAACCTCTACTAGTGAGAACGGCTGGGTTTGGAGGGACCTGCCCCCCCAAAGCAACCTAGTCTCACCCCTGGCACTTTTAAAAGGCCCCATTCGTCACTTCAACTTCATATTTTTTTCAGACAACGGAACAATGCTTTCTCCAGACTGAGGGACTGACCCCCAAAACTTTAAGGGTGAGGGACTGATTACATCGTCTTCAAGTATCTTTGCTTCTATCAACTTTTCTTTTACTTGACGGGAAAAAAGCCTACTGGTGGGCAAAAACGTTTCATAATAAAGATACCAAACTTTTTCTATTTTGTTTCCCTAAAAACCTGTCGGTTTTTTTTTATACCATTTTAATGTTCAATCTTCGACACTGCAACAAAAGGGTATTTGGGTAAGACCTGCAATCACTTCGCAATTTCCATGTGAGGGGGGGCTGGATTTGAGGGGGGACCTGCCCTTTTTCAACATCTGATTTTTACCTCTCCTGTGCCTACGTCCACCTGTTGGCGAAAAAAAGGCTCCATCCTCACTTATCCCCATATTGTTTCATTCTAGGGAACAATGCTCTTCTCCAACGAGGATGACCACCTAAAATTTTAAGGGGTGAGGGACTGTTTACATCGTCTTCAAGTATCTTCTGTTCTATCAATTTTTTCTTACTCGACTGAAGAAGCCTACTGTGTAGGCGAAACTTTCAAAAAAAATACTAACTGTTGCATAGGTCTTCCCTAACAATAACCCTTGGCGCTATAAAAGCTCCCCCCCTGTCACTTCTCCATATTGTTTCATACTATGGAACAATGCTCTTCTCCAGTGAGGACTGACCCCCTCAAAATTTTAAGGGTGTGGACTGATTACACGTCTTCAGACCGCTTTTTCAATTTTTTCTGACTTGACGAAGAAGCCTACGTTGGCGAAACGTTTCATATTAAAGATACCCTAACTGTTGATATGTGTTTTCCAAACAACCTGTCGGTATTTTATACCTTTTTTAATGTTCAATCTGTCAGACACTCAACAAAAGGGTTTTGGTACAGACCTGCAGTCAATTTCGACAACTTCCCTAGTGGAGGGGCTGGTTTTGAGGGGGAAAACCTGACCTTTAACACTGAGTTTTTACCTCTCCTAGTGGCCTACCTTCACCTCTTGGGCATAAAAGCCCCCACCCTGTAACTTCTCCATATTGTTTCATACTAGGGAAAAAGCTCTTCTCCAACTGAGGGACGGGACCACCCTCAAAACTTTAAGGGGTGATGGGACTGATTACATCGTTTTCAAGTATCTTCTGCTTCTTAAACTTTTCGTACTTGATGAAGAAGCCTATGTGTGGGCGAAACGTTTCAAAATAAAGATACCTAAACCTGTTGCATATGTGGGAAAAAACACTTATTACGTTCAGGACATTTATTAAAGGAAACGTTTCCCCAGTGGTTCTTCATTTAAATACAGAGAAAACAAAAAACACACATATATTAGTGTGGGATCAGTGAGGTGAAGCGTGGGAGGGGGTAGTAGTATTTGTAGTATGTATAATGGAAAAGGAGGTGAGGTTAGAGGGGGGACCTGCGGCATCAAGAAACACCAGTTCCCAGGATGGGTAAATACCTCTTGTTTTAAATTTTAAAATACTAAAACTCCCGGGATTTTTGCTTTATAGTGTTACTGACAGAAATTATGCAGCTTCAATCTTTTCCCTCCGTTTAAGTCGTCTTTTTTAATAATATTTTATTCATTGAATTTAGAGGTGTCCAACATCGCTCTATGTTAAACACATGCGTTTTTGGGGTCTCATTTCTCAAGCTTTTTTTTGTTTCTGCCTCTCCAACAGTTTTCTGGATCTTGAGCTTGGTTCCATGTTGCCCCGGCCACTGACCAAGCTTCCCTCTTAACTGGAGAATCACTCTGGGAGGATTTACTACGAGGGGGGGGGGGGAATCCTCTTGTTCACCTCTGTTAATCGCGTATCTCCTTCTTAGCAACCCTCTGAGCTTTCTCTCAGTGCCTGGTAAAGTTGCTCAAGGAGAGGGCACATCCTGGTATAGATTCACTGAGAGCACACTAGACAGGTCTTCTCAGAGCTAAGTACACCTCACCAATGAGCTAAGTATCCTGCCCACCAAGACTGGTTGAAGAACGTAGCAGCTCATGGCATTGGGGGAAGGGTTGCTCTCGTGGATCGATCATGGCTCACAGTCAGGAAGCAGAGAGTGTCCTAAATGGGGTTAATCCGGTGGGGATCCCGTAACAAGTGGCGTACCACAGGGATCAATCTTGGGCCCCGTTGTTGTTTATAATATATATCAATGGATCTTGATGAAGGAATTAATAGTGATATGAGCAAATTCGCCGATGTCACCGAGATAGGTAGGATAATGATTCAAACGTAGAGTTTGGGAAACTTCAGGAGGATTTAGACAAACTCTACTCTTGGTCTCGAAAGTGGCAGATGCAGTTCAATGTGATAAATGCAGGTTCTGAGCTCAGGGAGTGTCATAACCCTAGCACGTTGTAAGTTAAATAATGTAGAACTTAACATACAGTATTGCAAAAAGGGATTGGGGGTTATGGTATGTGCATCCTTAAACCAAGACAGCAAAAACCTAAGGTACATAATAAGGCAAAAAGATAGCTGGGATTTATTCAAGAAGTGTAAGCAACAGAATGTCCAGAGGTCCTTACTGCTGCTTCTATATCATCATTAGTTGGCCTCACCTAGGTTATGCAGCTCTAATTTCTTGGTCCTCCCATATTACAGAATCGACATATTTTCGTTAGAAAACATTCAGCGTAGGATGACTTATTATTTAATAATAGCATTAGAAATCTTCCTTATGAAGAAAGATTGAAGATCTTAAGTTACATTCACTTGTTAGTTCGAAGAATGAGGGGAGACCTGAATAGAAAGTGTTTAAGTGTATCATTGGTGTCTTGTACTTAGCTCGTGTAAGACCTGTTTGTGTGCTCTCTGTGAATCTGAACAGGTGCCCTCTCTTGATGCAGCTTTACAGCAGCTGTGAGAAGAACTCCTGAGTTGCTTAACTGGAGATTACGGCGATATTAACGGAGGAGATCAAGGAGGATTCGTAGTAATCCACCCTGTTGCTGAGTCCCCAGGTTAAGAGGGGTGCTTGATCAGTGGCCGGGCAACCATGGACCAGATGAAGATTAAGAAAACGGTTGGAGAGGCAGAAACAACGAGAAACCCAGAAGAATTCCGTGAACACTTCCAACTCATTCTTGTGCTACCTGACGTATGTGAGTGTTACTTCTTACTGGGAATGCAACAAACGTGCAGCAAGGAAGCATTGGCTAGACGTGAGTGAGGGGTCATCCCGAGAAACCCCAACGAAGGACCATCGAGAACCGTCATTGACGAATTCTACAAGTGGGTAATGCTACCATGGCGAATGTGAGTCGACTATCGGTGCATCACTACGGACAACGCCAAGGAAGGTAAAACATTGTTGTTGTTGGGGGGTAGCCATGATTAGGTACAGGGATAGGGCATTTCTGTTTGAAAAGGATTGAGTAGGAGCAGAGAGTTTGTTTTCCTGGGGCTGGGCAGAGGATATTGTTAGCCGTCTGGATGACATCATGAGAGGTAATGGGAAGCAATCCTATTATCTGTCTCGTGCTGGATGGGCATCGATGTTGGCAGGAGTAGAAGTGAGGACCTGTTAGCAGTATAGGTCAGCAATAGAGATAATTGGCAAGAAGGGTTGGCATCTCCTGTCATATGTGGATTTTTGCCAAGGAAGCAGTTGGAATTGATTGGTTGTCCAGAGCAATGGTGGTCAATTGCTGAACCGGACAAATACTGTAAGGAAATGCGCGTATTATTTCATTGACAACTGGACCTCTTTATGGCAGAAATGACATGTATGCCAGGGATGGGGTTCATTGTATAGGTGTGGGGTGGGAGCAATGGCAGCGTCAGAATATTCTTCAAGATTCTCCTTTGGATGGGACTGATGAAGCAACTGTGTGGCGTAAACGTTTCCTCAATAAAGATACCCAAGAGTTGCACATGTGTCTAAATTTATCAAATGTCGGTTCTTGAAACCATTCTTCTACAAAAACCTGTCAGGACACTGCAACTTCTTGGGATCTTATTACTTGGAAATTCTTCACTTGCCAATTCTTGGGCACGACCTACTTCAACATTGAACAAGTGTTACCGGACTATGACTTCTTACACCTCTCCTGCAAAGGTTTATAAGCTCCTTTCTCAGCACGTATGCGTATTCTATTCATGATTGATGGGACTGAACACATCGACTCAGGTTGAGTGGAATGATTACCCTCATTCTCCTCCTGTTCTTCATGATTCTCCTTTGTATGGACTGTGAAGCCACTGTGTGGCGAAACTTTTCCTCAATAAAGATACCCAAGAGTTGCACATGTGTCAAATTTGTTTAAAGTTCCCTTCTCTATGACTAACGTTACTGTGTCCAGAAGCCTAACAATTTCGTCCCAAAGAAGTCTCCCTCTATCGATGATCCAATGCTGGTAGGTCGGTTATAGTACACTTGATTAGTTTTTTCGTGTCCTCCACGAAACTCTACCCAAACAGACTCTGTTACTGCTCCACCTAGTTTTATACCTGTTTTTATGCAACAATTAATATTTTCTCGAACATACCATGCAACTCCTCCCCCCCTTCCCATTACATCTATCCACATTGAATAACTTAAATCCTGATATTACACTCAGCAGTATATCCGAACCGTTCGTATAATCATACTACGTTTCAGTTTAATGCTATGATATCAAAGTTCCCAGCACCATGCTACCAAACGTAGTTCTTTTATTTTTTTCTTGCACTCTTTGACTGTTAGTCATAAATAACCATAGTCCATGTTTCCATAGGAGGCGGTTTAACACCTCCTCTCATGCAGTCGTGGTCTAATGCAGTGGGTCAGCGTTATGGGTCTTCATACTTGCCTGGGTCCTGGGGGCTTTGGAATTGGTACGATGGTAGCTTTCTTTCCTCAGTAGCTGGGATGTGTTCCTGCCTCCACGACTTGTTAATTGTACGTCTACTATGGCCTCCCATCACTGCCAGCGTGCAATCATGGGTTTGTAACTCATGCTACACAAGGGTATCTTGGTTACTAGACCTACGAATCAATTTCAACAACCTCTACTAGTGAGAAGGCCTGGATTTGCGAGGGACCTGACCTCCCCAGAATATGAGTTTTACTCTTCTATTGACCTTACGTCTCACCTCTTGGCGCTATTTAAGTGCTCCATCTGCTCACTTCATTACATATTGTTTCATTCCATGGAAACCAATGCTCTTCTCCAGACTGATGGGATGTCCACCTCATATACTTTAAGTCGTTGATGGACTGATTACATCGTCTTCAGTATCGTCTGCTTCTATCATCTTTTCTGTACTCGACTAAAGAGCCTACTGTGTAGGACGAAACGTTTCGGGAAATAAAGATACCTACTGTTGAATATGTGTCTTACCTAACAATCCTTGTCGGTCTTTTATACCTTTTTTATGTTCAATGTGTCGGACACGCACATCTAGGGTATCTTGGTACAGACCTACAATCAACTTCTCAAACAACTCTACTAGTGAGATCGGCTGATTTGAGAGGGACCTGACTTCCAGACATTGTGTTCTTACATCTTCTATTGACCTACGTCTCTCTCTTGGGCGCTATATAGTGCTCCACTCTGTCACTCATCTCCCATATTGTTTCATTCCATGGAATACAATGCTCTTCTCCAGACTTAGGGGCTGACCACCTCAAAACGTTATGGGTGATGACTGATTTCAAGCTTCTTCTAGGATCTTTGCTTCTATCAACTTTCTGTACTCGACTGAGAAGCCTACTGTGTACGGCGAATAACGTGTCGAAGTGAAAGATACCTAACTGTTGCATATGTGTCTTACCTAACAACCTGTCGGTATTTTATACCATTTATTGTTAATTTCATTTCACTTATAAGTGTCAGGGTAAGGACACTCCGAGCTTCAGAACCTTGCCATTTAATCTAATTGATACTGCATCTGCACTTTTCTGCCATAGAGTGGGTTTGTCTAAATCCTCCTGAAGGTTCCCTAAAAACATCTACGTTTGAATCAAATTATCCTACCATATATTCGTGTCATAGGCGAATTTCATAATACACTAGTATTCCTTCATCCATGATCATGATATTTATTATAAACAACAAGGCCAAGACTGATCCTGTGGAAACGCCATTGGTACTGAGACCCCACTCGGATTTAAACCCCATTTATGGACGCTCTCTGCTTCCTGTCTGAGAGCCATGATTCGATCTTGAGAGCACTCTTCCCCTAATGCCAAGGAGCTTCGCGACTGTCTTCAACAGTCTTTGGTGAGGAGGAACTCTATCAAATGCCTTACTATAATCTAAGTTAATAATATCAAATAATTCTTCATCGTGGTCAACGCCTCAAAAGCTTTACTGAGATAGTTAATAAATTAGTTAGACCCAAGACGGCCTCTTGTGATAACCTTGCTGAGTATCATTAATCAAGCTATGTTATCGAGATGGCTTCTTATAATCTCCTAGCTATAATTGATACTCATTAGTATTTTCCTACACAATGAGGTCAGCTTTTGGGCGGGTATTTGCGTAACGGACTGGTCCCCTGTTTTTAATAATAGGTAATTAAATTTATCCATCTTCCACATATCAGATCACTACACCTGTTTGAAGAGATAAATTAAAAATATTGAGTTAATGGTTTTCAGACTTCCATTTTGAATTCCTTTTGAACCCTTGAAAAAACATCATCAGGACCCGCGTGACATATTTTTGTTCGTCGGTCTATCTGCTTCTACAAACCATTTCACTAAGTGACTGTGATGTTACATAATTTATCCTTCTTCTGATCCTCTATAAAATTAATTACCGGATTATTTATTCAGTGTCTTCCTGTGTAAAAAACCGCAGTGATTAAATATAATTATTTAAAATCGAGCACATTTCATTCTCTTTGTCAGTAACGATGCCCATAGTTATTTGGTAAGGGGTACCTAGCGTTTGTACGTCGGACACTTCCCTTGTTCTCTTATATACCTGGAAAAAACTTTTTGGGTTAGTTTTAGAATCCCTAGCTAACTTTAATTTAATATGTCCCTTTTAGCTGTTCTTATCACCCTTTTTAATGTCACATCTTAATGTCAATATACATGACATTAGATGACCCATCGCCTCTTTTGATTGCCTATAATATTCCTTTCTTATGCCCCTAGTAGTATATTTAAGGCCTATTATCATCCATTTTGGGTTATTTCTGTTTGATCTAATTTCTTTTCTAAAGGGATAAAGTTCTTTGATGCAGCCTTGTATTGTGTTCAGAAAAAACTGTTCTTATTGGAGCCTCTCTTCGTTACCCCAGTCAACAGTTGATAAGTGTTCTCTAAGCCCATCGTAATCTGCTAAGCGAAAATCTGGACTGTTACTGAGTTATCCCTACTATCATTCTTCACTTTCAATTCTAAATGTATTGATTTGTGGTCGATAGGCACCCAGTTCCTACTGAAACTTCTAAAATTATTAACAAGGGATTCCTTTGTTTGCCAGAACTAAGTCAAGGCAGGTTATTACCCCTTGTAGGTTTCTGTCACAAACTGCTTAAAATAACAATCCCTGAACTACTTCTAAGAAGTAGTGTGAAGAGCACCATAGTCGTGGAGAATTCTTGTATTCAGATTCTAGACTATGGTGTTTTCGCACCTACTCCTAGGTGAGGGAATGATTAAAATTCATATTCATGTACATAGTTTTACTGTTTTCAAGTTATGTCCTAGAATTTGTATTGATAAAGCCACTGGATGGCGAAACTTCTACAATAAAGATACCCAGATGTTGCACATGTGTCTTAATCTCATTTTGTCGGTATTGTATACCATTCGTACACATCTACAAACCTGTCAGACACTGCAACTTCTTGGGATCTTAATACTTGGGAATTCTTCGCTTGCCTAATTCTTGGGCACGACCCAATCTTCAACGTGGTGACGTATATTGTCAGTGGTGGTGTTGCTACTTTGCTCAGTGGTGACGTGTATTAGCTCTGTGAAGACCTGTTTGTGTGCTCTCTGGAATCTGCAAGGATGCCCTCTTTGAGCAGCTTTACATAGCAGCAGAGAGAAGAGCTCTGAGTTGATAAGCTGGGATCGGCGATTAACGGAGGGAGAACAAGAGGATTCGTAACTAATCCTCCTGTTGTGAGTACCCAGGTTAAGAGGGGAGCTTGGGCATTGGCCGGAGCTACATGGATCCAAGCTGAAGATTAAGGTAACTGGTGTTGGTAGAGGCAGAAAACAACGAGAAACAGAAGACTGGCCGTGGAAACTTCAAAATCATTCTCGGGGCTGCCTGTCGAATGTGAGTGTTCTACTGGAATGCCACAACGAGAGCACCAAGGAAGCTTGGCAAGACCGTGAGTGAGAAGCCATAGAATACCCCAACGTAGACCATCGAGAACGTCATGACGAATTCTCTACAAGGGTGTATTGCTATCCTGGCGAGAGGAATGGTGAGTCGACTACTCGGAGCATCACTACGCTCCCCACCCGTCACCATGGAAGCGTAAAAAACATTGCTTGTTGATGGTGATAGCCAGATTAGGCATATGGATAGGGCATTCCTGTTTGATGAATAAGGTAGGAGGCATGAGAGTGTGTTTGCTTGGGGCTGGGATGAAGGATTTGTTAGCCATTGAGAGACATCTTGAGAGGTAAATGGGAGCAATCCTATTATTCTGTCTCAGATGCTGGAGGCAAACAATGTTGGCAGATGTAGGTGTGAGGAGCCTGATTAGGCGGTATAGGTCAGCAATAGAGATAATTAGGAAGAAGGGTTGGAAACCTGTCATATGTGGCCATTTGCCAAGGAGAGGAGTTGGATATGAATGGTTGTTCCAGAGCAATTGGTGTCAATGCTGGCTGGACATATACTGTAAGGAAAAATGCGGTAACTATTCATTGTCAACTGGACCTATTCTATGGCAGTGATGCCATGTATGCCAGGGATGGGGTTCACTTATCTAGGGTGGGGTCGGAGCAATGGCCAACGCTAGTGGAGGGAGCTGTTAGGTCTTTAAATAGGATGAGTTAGTGGTATGGGTTTTGGCGGGGAAAACTGTGAAAGTCGCAGGGTTAGTCAGTATCATGAGTACTTGGAGACTAGTAATAGGGCCAAAATGAGGAGGATATTTGTAAGCCAGTGGCAATAATTGACAAGGACTGGTAATAGGTTTAGTGGATTACAGAAAGGAGCAGGAAGTGTAAAGATGAGATGGTGGGCATTAAATCATTTATTACACTATTAATAGTCGCAGTGCTAGGAATATGTTGGACGAGTTGAGGCGACTAGTTGCTAGTGCAGGGTAACATTAGATGATTTGCCATTACTGAGGACGTGGTTTAATTCTAATAGTCGGGGACATGCCTGCAGAATGTTCACATTCAGGGTTTTATATTGTTCCTAAGTAGATAAGAAGTATCGGGGAATGTGTGGGTGGGGTGGCCTTTGTATGTCCGAGATCGCTTGGAATTGTTGCCATTTATAACGGGTATTAAGTTGATGTAACACATACAGAGTCTGTTTGGATAGATTTTCGAGGGGCATGAAAAAATTAATTTTAGGTGTGATATACCGTCCCCAAATTTAGATAGGGACCAGGGGAAGACTACTATGGGAGGAATTTGTTAGGGCCACAAGGCACGATTTTGTTGTAATTCTAGGAGACTTAACTTTGTCATATTGATTGGAATTTCTTGTCTGGGAATTAGAATCATACGATTTCTTTAGAAGTAAGTTCAGGATTGATTTTTGAAAGCAGTTTGTGACAGAAGAACCTACAAGGGGGTAATAACCTGCTTGACTTGTTATGGCAATACAAGAATCCCTTGTATAATATAGAAGTTTCAATGGAACTGTTTGCTACGTCCACCAAGTCAATTACATTTTGAATTGAATGGTAGTTTGATTGTAGGGGGCATAATCCAGTAACAGTCCCAGAATTTTCGCTTAGCAGATTACGATTGGGCTTAGGAGACCATTATCTGTTGACTGGGGAAAACGAAGAGAGCTACAATATGGGACGATTTTTCTGAACACAATAATGCTGCCTCAAAGAAACGTTTTATCACCTTATTAAGGAAATTAGATCATATGGAAATGACCCAAAATGGATGAATAATAGGCGAAATATCTACTAGGGCATAAGAAAGGGAATTTATAGGCGTACAAAAGAGGCGAGGGTCATTCTTATGAATAAGTATATTGACATACATTAAGCAGGGACATTAAAAAGGGATATAGAAAAAAGCTTAAAAGGGACTATGTAATTAAAGTTGCTAGGATTCTAAAAAACTAACCCAAAAAGTTTTTTCCTGGTCATATAGAACAAAAGTCAGAGATAAGGATAGGTTCCCCTTAAAAATATACTATGGGCATCTTACTGACAAGAGATTGAAATGTGCTCGATTTTAAATAATTATTTTCTCTCGGTTTTTACTCAGGAAGACACTAATAATATTGCGTAATTAATTTTTATAGTGGATCAGAAGGAACATATATTATGTAACATCACAGTCACTAGTGATTGGGTGTGATAGCAGATAGCCGACCTGAAGCAAAAATAGGTGACCGGGTCCTGATGAAGTTTTTTCCAAGGGTTCTTAAGGATTTGCAAAATCGGAAGTCTGTGAAACCATTAACTAATATTTTTTAATTTATTCTCTTCAAAACAGGTGTAGTGTCTTGTTATGTGGAAGGATGGCGAATGTTAATTCCTATTTTTAAAACAGGGGAAAAGTCGTTACCGTCCAAATTATACCGCCCAATAGCCTGACCTTCAATTGTAGGAATTTATAGAGTCATTTTTAGCTGAGATTATAAAACAAGCATCTCGATAAGCAATAGCTGGATTAAGGATTACTCAGCATGGAATCCAAGAGGCCGGTCTTTTCTAACTATTTTATTAACTTTCTTCAGTAAAAGCTTTTGAGGCTGTTGACCAACTATAAAGAATTTTATATTATTTACTTAGATTTTAGTAAGGCTTTTGATACGAGTTCCGCACCATGATGTAATAGAAAGTGGCAGCTCAGGCATTGGGGGAAGGGTGCTCTCGGTGGATTCGATCATGGCTTCACAGACAGGAAGCAGGGAGTGTCCATTTAAATGGGGTTAAATCGAGTGGGGATCATGTAACAAGTGGCGTTCAACTGGGATCAGTCTTGGGCCACGTTGTATGTTTATTATAGATATCATTCGTTCTTGATGAAGGAATTACTAGTGATTTGAGCAAATTCGCGTTGGCACGAAGATAGGTAGGATAATTGATTATCAAACGTAGATGTTATGGGAACTTCAGGGAGGATTTAGACAAACTTACTTCTTGGTCAGAAAGAGTGCAGATGCAGTCAATGTAGATAAAGGACAAGGATCTGAAGCTCGGGAGTGTCCATAACCCTAGAACGTACAAGTTAAATAATGTAGAAACTTAGCCATACAGAATGCGAAGAAAAGGACTTGGGGGTTATGGTAACCAGCAACCTTTAAAACCAAGACTGCAATGCCGAAGGTACGTATTAAGGCAAATTGATTTACTGGATTTATATCAAGAAGAGTAAGCAACAGAAGTCAGAGGTCATACTGCAGCTTTTATTTTTTTATACATCATTGTAAGGCCTCCTCACCTTGATTATGCAGCTCAATTCTTTTCTACATATTTAAGAATGGACATAAATTCGTTAGAAACATTCAGCGTGGTTTGGACTAAATTAATACATTGCATTAGAAATCTTCCTTATGAGATGATTGAAGACCTTAAGTTACATTCACTTGTTAGGACGTAGGAATGAGGGAGACCTGATCGAAGTGTATATGTGGAAGATAGGTTATTAATAAAGGGGTTTTAACCCCAAGGTCTTGAGGTTATTCTCTCACAAGAGAGAACCAGCAGTAATGGATTTAAATTAGATAAGTTTAGTTTTAGGAAAAGGACATAGGAAAGTTTTGTTTTGGATAATAGGGTAAGTAGTGGTGGTAACAGTCTACCTAGTTGGGTTATTGAGGCTAGGGAACTTTGGGTAGTTTCAAATTAGGTTGGAATAAATACATGAGTGGGATGGGTGGGTTTGAGTGGGACTTGCACCATCAGAGCTTATTTCTTGGGTGTGCATTGAAAAATTGGGTAGTGTCAATGTCTTGTTAGGGAATTGAATTGTAAAGACCTGCCTCAGTAAGCGGCACAGGCCTGCTGCAGTGTTCTCCTTCTTATGTTCTTCTGTCTTATTGATTAACGGAGCGAGAAAGAACATGGGGATTCGTATTGTAAGTTTCCTCCTGGTGTGAGTTCCCAGGTTAGAGTGGTGCTTGAGTCCAGTGGCCGAGGCAACAGGGAACCAAGCTGTAGATTAAGAAAACGGTTGGAGAGGCAGACAGAATCAACGAGAAACCAGAAGACTGCCGTTGGAAACTTCTAACTATTCTCGGTGCCTACAATGAACGAATGTGAGTGTTCTACTGGGAATGCCACAACGAGCACCAAGAAGGCATTGGCAGACGTGTGTGCGACATCCTTGAAACCCCCAACGAAGACCATCGAGAACAGTCCATGGCGAATTCTACAAGTGGTGTATGCTACAATGGCGGAATGTGAGTCGACAATCGGTTCATTACTATGGGACGATGCCACGGAAGTAAAAAACATTGTTGTTGTTGGGGTTAGACAGATTAGGTACATGGATAGGGCATTCTGTTTGAAGGATAGGTGTAGGAGCAGAGAGTGTGTTTTTCCTGGGGATGGGATATGAAGGATATTGTTAGCGTCTGGATGACTAGTGAGAGGTAATGGGAGCAATCCTATTATCTGTCTCAGTGCTGGACGGCATCGAGTGTTGGCAGACGTCGGAGTGAGGACCTGTTTAGCAGGTTAGGTCAGCAATAGAGATAATTTGGAAGATAGGGTGGGAAACCTGTCATATGTGGCATTTTGCAAGACGAGGAGTTGGAAATGAAATGGTTGTCCGGAGCCAATTGGTGGTCATATTGCTGCTGGACCAAATACTGGAAACGAAAATGCGGGTAACATCTTTGACACTGGACCGTCTTCTATGGCAGAAAGAAATGACATGTGTCCCCCAGGGATGGGGTTCACTTGTCTAGGTGTGGGGTGGAAGCACTGGCCAACGCGGTGGAGGGAGCTGTTAGGTCTTTAAACTAGGAATAGTTAGTGGTATGGGTTTTGGTGGGAAAACTGTGAAGTCGCAGGGTAGTAACATGAGTACTAGGAGAAATGAGTAATAGGCAAATGGGTGGATATTGTGTAGATAAAGCACCAGCCTCCGGCTCACATTTTGTCAATGACAGTAATAGGTTTAGTGGAATAACAGAAAGGAGCAGGAAGGGTAAAGAGAGAGGAGGGTCATTAAATATCAACTTCGACAACCTCTACTAGTGAGAACGGCTGGGTTTGAGAGGGACCTGCCCTCCCAAAGCAACCTACGTCTCTCCTCATGGCACTATATAAGGCCCCATTCTGTCACTTCAACTTCATATTGTTTCAGACAACGGAACAATGCTCTTCTCCAGACTGAGGGACTGACTACCTCAAAACTTTAAGGGTGATGGATGATTACATCGTCTTCAAGGTATCTTCGCTTCATATCAACTCTTTCTGAACTCGACTGAGAAGCCTACTGTGTAGGCGAAACGTTCGAAATATGATACCTAACTGTTGCATTTGTGTTTACCTAACAAACTGTCGGTATTTTATTACCATTTTAAATGTTCACGTTCCATTTACTAATCATCCACTAACAAAACATTTTGCCCATACCAATTTTCAAAGACACCCAGATAACAAGCTCCGATGTGCATGTCCCACTCAAAATCCAACCCCTCCACTCATGTATTTATTCCAACCTAAATTTGTAAACTACCCAAAGTCCTAGCCTCAAATTTACCCCAACTAGGTAGACTGTTCCATCATCAAACTACCCTATTTCCAATACCAATACTTTCCTATGTCCCTTTCTAAATCTAAACTTATCTAATTGTAAATCCATTACTGCGGGTTCTCTATTGTAGGTTATCCTCAAGACCTTGTTAATGTACCTGCTTTATTAATACTATCTTCGCTTATACACTTCGATTGGTCTTCCAATCATTCACTTCGCTCTACAAGTGATGTAACTTATGAGTCTTCAATCTTTCTTCATACAGGAAGATTTCTAATGCTATGTTATTAATTTGTCATCCTTCGCTGAATGTTTTCTAAGAAATTTATGTCAATTCTGTAATATGAGAACCACGAATTGAGGCTTGCATAATGAGAATGAAACAAAAAAAAAATCTGGCGATGCCCCAGTTCAACTGTAGATAAATGCATGGTTCTGAGCTCGGGAGTGTTCCATAACCCTAGCACTCTTTTAATTTAAATTTGTAGAACTGAGCCATTTACAGATTGCGAAATGGACTTGGGGGTTATGCATATGCTGCATCTTAAAACCAAGACAGTAAATGCCTAAGATACGTTATATAAGCATAGATTCTGGGATTCATATGAAGAAGTGTAAGAAAACGGAGTCCATAGGTCATTACTGCGGGGGCTTTATACACTCATTAGTTATGCCTCACTAGATTATGCAGTACAATTTGGTCTCAATAGATACAGAATGGACATAAATTCGTTAGAAAACATTCAGCGTAGATGACTATATTAATACTTTAGAATTTGAAATCTTCTTCAAGTGGTGACGTGTACTCTTAGCTCTGTGAAGACATTGTTTGTCGTGCTCTCTGTGAATCTGTACCGGATGCCCTCTCTTGAGCAAATTACCAGAATTGAGCTGCATAATCTAGGTGAGCCATTACTAATGATGTATAACAGCCTTCAGTATGACCTCTGGACTTCTGATGCTTGGCACTTCTTGATTATGAATCCAGTAATCTATTTGCACTTATTACGTACGCTTAAGCATTACATGTACTTGGTTTAAGGTTTGCTGCTTATCATAACCCCCAAGTCCTTTTCGCAATCTGTATGGGCTTAAGTGTCTACCATTATTCAAATTTTAAGTGCTAGGGTTATGGACAACTCCCGAGCTTCAGAAACCTTGCATTTCATCCTACATTGAACTGCATCGGCCACTTTTCTGGCCAGAGTAGAGTTTTGTCTAAATCCTCCTGATGTTCCTGTATCAGCTACGTTTGAATCATATTATCTACCTAATCTTCGTGGCATCGGCGAATTTGCTCATATCACTGTTATTCCTTCATCAAGATCATTGATATATATTATAAACAACAACGGGCATAGACTGTTCCGGTGGATCGCCTCTTGTTACTGATCCCAACTCGGTATTTTACCACCATTTTGGGACCACCCTTTGCTTCTGTCTGTGAGGCCATGATTTTCGATCCACGAGAAGCACCCTTCCCCCAACGCCATGTAGCTGCTTCTTTCTTCAACAGTCTTTGGTGGGGAACTCTATCAAATGCACTTACTAATAATCTAAGTAAATTATATCAAATTCTTTATCGTGGTCATACAGCTCAAAAGCTTTACTGAAGAATGTTATTAAATTTGTTAGACAAAGACCGGCCTCTTGGAATCCATGCTGAGTATCATTAATTCAAGGCTATGCTTATCGTGATGGTTCTTTATAATCCTCAGCTGTATTGGACTCACAGTTATATTTGCTCTACATTGTGCGTCAGGCTTTTTGGGCGGTAATTTGTCGTGTAAAACGAACTTGTCCCCTGTTTTAATAATAGGATTTACATTGCCATCTTCCACATATCTGTCTCTACACCTGTTTGAAGAGATAAATTTAAAAATATTAGTTAATGGTTCACTCTGATTCCATTTTGCATTCTTTAGAACACTTGAAAAAACTATCAGGACCCGGTGATTTTTTTCCTTAAGTCGGTCTATCTGCTTCACAACCATTTCTCTTAGTGACTGTGTTGTTACTTAATTTATTCTTTGGCCCACTATAAAAATATTAATTACGAAATTATTTGTGTCTTCCTGTGTAAAAACCGAGAGTAAGTTAATTATTTATAATCGAGCACATTTCATTCTCTTTGTCAGTAAGATATGCCCATAGTTATTTTTAAGGGACCTATCTTATCTCTGACTTTTGTTCTATATTACCTGGAAAAATTTTGGCTTAGTTTTCAGAATCCCTAGCAACTGGAATTTCATAGTCCCTTTTAGCTTTTTCTTGTCCCCTTTTTTTTGTCACTCTTAATGTCAATTTACTGATCATAAGATGGACCCTGCCTCTTTTGATACGCCTAATTAATTTCCTTTTTATGCCCTAGTAGATGTTTCAGCCTTTATTCATACACTTTGGGTCATTCTATTTGATTCTAATTTCTTTTATAAGGATAAACGTTCTTTGGAGCTGATGTATTGTGTTCTAGATAACTGTATAACTGATAGCTCTCTTCGTTACCCTAGTCAAAGATGATAAATTGTTCTCTAAGCCCCATCGTAATATCTGCTAAGCGATTATCTGGGGCTGTAACTGAGTTATCACTACTATCTTACTTCCATCAATGCTAAATGTAATTGATTTGGGGTTCTAGCTACCCAGTTCCTTGAAACTTCTAAATTATTTAACAAGGGATTCATTGTTGCCGAACTAAGTTCAAGCAGTTTATTACCCTTGTAGGTTCTGTTACAAAACTGCTTCAAAAAACTCAATCCTGCACTTTACTAAGAAGTCGTATGATTGTAATACCAGTCAGAAATTCCAATCAATATGACTAATAAGTTAGAGTTCCTTGATTTTACTACGTTATCGTGCTTTGTGGCCAACCTATTTCCTCCATTGTTGTCTCCACTGGTCCTATCTATATTTTGGGGGACGTATTTCACACCTAAAATGTAACTTTCATGCCCCTCTGAAAATTTTATCACAAACCGGTCTCTGTATGTGTTATCCATTCAGTACTTTATCCCGTTGTTATGCAACAGTTCAAGCGATCTCGGGCATACAGTGCAACCCCACCCCCTCCCGATATTCTAATCTACTTGGAACTATTTAAAACCCTCCTGTATGTGATATTATGCAGGGGGGCACCAATTTTTTGTCCCGTCTTTTTGAATTAAACCAGTCGCATTTGAGCAAATACTTCTATGTTACCGGCACTAGCAACTAGTCGCAACTCGTCCATCTTATTCGTAAGGACTGCCGACTATTTGTGTATAAATACCTATGGACCCTCCTCTCTCTTTACCCTTCCTGCTCCTTTCTGTTATTCCACTAAATCCTATTACTGTCCTTGTCATTTAATGCCATGACGTTCCAATTTCCACCTTATTTCTGCCGATTACTAGTTCTCTTACTAAATTGTTCTTCCCAGAGACTCCAGTTTTCCCACAAAAGCCCATACCACTAACTATTCCTAGTTTAATGACCCTACAGCTCCCTCCACTTGCATTGGGCAGTGCTCCACCCCCACACCTAGATAAGTGAAACCCCAGCCCTGGCAACATGTCATTTCTTGCCATAGATGTGGTCCCAGTTGTCAATGAATGTTACCGCTTTTTCTTCACTGTATTTGTCCAGCCAAGCAATTGAACACCAATTGCTCTGGACAAACCATTCATTTCCAATTAATCTCTTGGCAATAACCGTGCCAATATGACAGGTTTCCCACCCTTCCTCCTAATTATCTCTTTTTGCTGACATATACCTGCTATCAGGTCTCATCTACTTCTGCCAACATCTTTGCCTCCAGCATGAGCACAGATATAGGTTGCTCCCATTACCTCTCTGATGTCAATCCAGATGGCTAACAATTTCCTTCAGCCCAGCCCCAGGAAAATCACTCTCTTGTCTCCTACTCCTATCCTTCAAACAGAAGCCTGAACATGTTCCTATCTGGCTTATCCCAACAACAACAATGTTTTTTCCTTCCTTGTCGTCGTCAGTTCGTGAGCTAGAGTAGTCGACTCACATTCGCCAGGTAGCATTACACCACTTGTAGAATTCTTCAGAGTTCTCGTTGGTCTTCGTTGGGGTTTCTAGGGATGTCTTACTCATGTCTGCCTTGCTTACTTTGGTGCTCGTTGTGGCATTCCCAGTAGACACTCACATTCGTAGGTAGCACCGAGAAAAGGAGTTGGAAGTTTCCACGGTAGTCTTCTGGTTTCTCGTTGTTTCTGCCTCTCCAACAGTTTTCTGGATCTTGAGCTTGGTTCCATGTTGCCCCGGCCACTGACCAAGCTTCCCTCTTAACTGGAGAATCACTCTGGGAGGATTTACTACGAGGGGGGGGGGGGAATCCTCTTGTTCACCTCTGTTAATCGCGTATCTCCTTCTTAGCAACCCTCTGAGCTTTCTCTCAGTGCCTGGTAAAGTTGCTCAAGGAGAGGGCACATCCTGGTATAGATTCACTGAGAGCACACTAGACAGGTCTTCTCAGAGCTAAGTACACCTCACCAATGAGCTAAGTATCCTGCCCACCAAGACTGGTTGAAGAACGTAGCAGCTCATGGCATTGGGGGAAGGGTTGCTCTCGTGGATCGATCATGGCTCACAGTCAGGAAGCAGAGAGTGTCCTAAATGGGGTTAATCCGGTGGGGATCCCGTAACAAGTGGCGTACCACAGGGATCAATCTTGGGCCCCGTTGTTGTTTATAATATATATCAATGGATCTTGATGAAGGAATTAATAGTGATATGAGCAAATTCGCCGATGTCACCGAGATAGGTAGGATAATGATTCAAACGTAGAGTTTGGGAAACTTCAGGAGGATTTAGACAAACTCTACTCTTGGTCTCGAAAGTGGCAGATGCAGTTCAATGTGATAAATGCAGGTTCTGAGCTCAGGGAGTGTCATAACCCTAGCACGTTGTAAGTTAAATAATGTAGAACTTAACATACAGTATTGCAAAAAGGGATTGGGGGTTATGGTATGTGCATCCTTAAACCAAGACAGCAAAAACCTAAGGTACATAATAAGGCAAAAAGATAGCTGGGATTTATTCAAGAAGTGTAAGCAACAGAATGTCCAGAGGTCCTTACTGCTGCTTCTATATCATCATTAGTTGGCCTCACCTAGGTTATGCAGCTCTAATTTCTTGGTCCTCCCATATTACAGAATCGACATATTTTCGTTAGAAAACATTCAGCGTAGGATGACTTATTATTTAATAATAGCATTAGAAATCTTCCTTATGAAGAAAGATTGAAGATCTTAAGTTACATTCACTTGTTAGTTCGAAGAATGAGGGGAGACCTGAATAGAAAGTGTTTAAGTGTATCATTGGTGTCTTGTACTTAGCTCGTGTAAGACCTGTTTGTGTGCTCTCTGTGAATCTGAACAGGTGCCCTCTCTTGATGCAGCTTTACAGCAGCTGTGAGAAGAACTCCTGAGTTGCTTAACTGGAGATTACGGCGATATTAACGGAGGAGATCAAGGAGGATTCGTAGTAATCCACCCTGTTGCTGAGTCCCCAGGTTAAGAGGGGTGCTTGATCAGTGGCCGGGCAACCATGGACCAGATGAAGATTAAGAAAACGGTTGGAGAGGCAGAAACAACGAGAAACCCAGAAGAATTCCGTGAACACTTCCAACTCATTCTTGTGCTACCTGACGTATGTGAGTGTTACTTCTTACTGGGAATGCAACAAACGTGCAGCAAGGAAGCATTGGCTAGACGTGAGTGAGGGGTCATCCCGAGAAACCCCAACGAAGGACCATCGAGAACCGTCATTGACGAATTCTACAAGTGGGTAATGCTACCATGGCGAATGTGAGTCGACTATCGGTGCATCACTACGGACAACGCCAAGGAAGGTAAAACATTGTTGTTGTTGGGGGGTAGCCATGATTAGGTACAGGGATAGGGCATTTCTGTTTGAAAAGGATTGAGTAGGAGCAGAGAGTTTGTTTTCCTGGGGCTGGGCAGAGGATATTGTTAGCCGTCTGGATGACATCATGAGAGGTAATGGGAAGCAATCCTATTATCTGTCTCGTGCTGGATGGGCATCGATGTTGGCAGGAGTAGAAGTGAGGACCTGTTAGCAGTATAGGTCAGCAATAGAGATAATTGGCAAGAAGGGTTGGCATCTCCTGTCATATGTGGATTTTTGCCAAGGAAGCAGTTGGAATTGATTGGTTGTCCAGAGCAATGGTGGTCAATTGCTGAACCGGACAAATACTGTAAGGAAATGCGCGTATTATTTCATTGACAACTGGACCTCTTTATGGCAGAAATGACATGTATGCCAGGGATGGGGTTCATTGTATAGGTGTGGGGTGGGAGCAATGGCAGCGTCAGAATATTCTTCAAGATTCTCCTTTGGATGGGACTGATGAAGCAACTGTGTGGCGTAAACGTTTCCTCAATAAAGATACCCAAGAGTTGCACATGTGTCTAAATTTATCAAATGTCGGTTCTTGAAACCATTCTTCTACAAAAACCTGTCAGGACACTGCAACTTCTTGGGATCTTATTACTTGGAAATTCTTCACTTGCCAATTCTTGGGCACGACCTACTTCAACATTGAACAAGTGTTACACGACCTATGACTTCTTCACCTCTCCTGCAAATGGTTTATAAGCTCCTTCTCAGCACGTATGCCGTATTCTATTCATGATTGATGGACTGACCACATCGACTCAAGGTTGAGGGACTGATTACCTCATTCTCCTCCTGTTCTTCAAGATTCTCCTTTGTATGGACTGATGAAGCCACTGTGTGGCGAAACTTTTCCTCAATAAAGATACCCAAGAGTTGCACATGTGTCAAATTTATTAAAGTTCCCTACTATGACAACGTTACTGTGTCCAGAAGCCCTAACAATTTCGTCCCAAAGAAGTCTCCCTCTATCGATGATCCAATGCTGGTAGGTCGGTTATAGTACACCTGGAATTAGTTTTTCTTGACCCTCCACGAACTCTACCCAAACAGACTATGTTACTGCTCCATCTATTTTTATACCTGTTTTTATGCAACAATTAATATTTTCTCGAACATACAATGCAACTCCTCCCCCCTTCCCATTACATCTATCCACATTGAATAACTTAAATCCCTGAATATTACACTCAGCAGTCATATCCCGACTCGTTAAATCATACTACGTTTCAGTTAATGCAATGATATCAAAGTTCCCAGCACATGCTACCAAACGTAGTTCATTTATTTTATTTCTTGCACTTTGACTGTTAGCATAAAATACCATCATATGTTTTTTCTTCTGCACATTTTTCCTATTCATCTTTGTTTTTACACAATTTCTGAAATTATCATTACCCAGAGTTACTACATGACAGTTACTATTAAGATTCTTAATATCAGAGCATAAGTCAATATATCCATACTCATCATTAATCATTTCTAAACCCATACCTCTAACTAATCCTAGTTTAAAGTCCTAACAACCCCCTCAACTGAGTTAACAAGAAAACCCACACCTGCCCTGGATAAGTGAACCCCATCCCTGGCATACATGTCATTTCGGCCATAGAAGTTGTCCCAGTTGTCAATGAATGGTACTGCATTATCCTTACAGTGTTTATCCAGCCATCAATTAATACCAATTGCTCTGGACAACCATTCATTACCAACACCTCTTCTTGGCAAAATGCCACATATAACAGGGCGCCCCCCCTTCTTACTAATCATGTCTATAGCTGTCCTGAACTTTCTAACTAAATCCTCACTTCTACGCTTGCCTACATCATTGCCTCCAGCACTAAGGCAAATAATAGGATTGATCCCATTACCGTTCATGATGTTGTCAAGCCGGCTAACAATGTCCTCCATCCCAGCCCCAGGAAAGCATACCCTTTGTCTCCTACTCCTGTCCTTCACGCAGAATGCCCTATCCATGTATCTAACCTGGCTATCCCCAACAACAACAATATTCTTACCTTCCTTGTTGTCGTTCGTCGTGACGATCCCAGTAGTAGACTCACATTCGTCGGGTAGCACCTAGAATGCGTTGGAGGTTTCCACGGGAGTTTCCACAGCAGTCTCTTTCTTCTTCATCGTTTCTGGCTTTCCATTCGTCTTCTTGATCGTCAACTTCGTCGTCCCCTGCTGTCCAGCCACTGACCACGATCCCTTCTTGACCTGAGGACTCGAAACACTAGGACTACTACGAATCCTCTTGTTTTCCTCGGTCAATCGCCGTATCTCCATCTTCGCTGCCCTCAATTCTTCCTTAAGTTGCTGGTAAAGTTGCTCGATGGAGGGCATCTTGGTTCAGTCCACGGGAGCAAACAAGACACTTCTTAAGAACATAAGAACATAATAATGTAGGAACACTGCAGAAGGCCTACTGGCCCATACGAGGCAGGTCCTTATCAAAACGACATCTGTGATGAATGGTTTTGAAAACCGACAAGTTGAAGAATTGAGACACTTATGCAACATATGGGAATCTTTATTGAAGAAACGTTTCGCCACACAGTGGCTTCATCAGTCCAATACAAAGTAGAAGTGGGTAAGGAGAGTAGAAGTTTGAGGTAATCAGTCCCTCAACCTGGAATCGATGTGTTCAGTCCATCACTCTTGTAGGAAGTGCAGCATAGGGCCATAGAGGTGGCTTATATACTGCGGTGAGATGAGTTGAAGCAGGAAGAGGCAGGATCACAGTGGGACCTGCCACTAGTGTAAGTAGGTCGTCGTCCAAAGGTTGGGCAAGCATTGAAGTCTTTGTACCAAGATTCCATGATGTTGCAGTGTCTGACAGATGTGATGAATGGTTTTGAAAACCGACAAGTTGAAGAATTGAGACACTTATGCAACATATGGGAATCTTTATTGAAGAAACGTTTCGCCACACAGTGGCTTCATCAGTCCAATACAAAGTAGAAGTGGGTAAGGAGAGTAGAAGTTTGAGGTAATCAGTCCCTCAACTTGGAATCGATGTGTTCAGTCCATCACTCTTGTAGGAAGTGCAGCATAGGGCCATAGAGGTGGCTTATATACTGCGGTGAGATGAGTTGAAGCAGGAAGAGGCGGAATCACAGTGGGACCTGCCACTAGTGTAAGTAGGTCGTCGTCCAAAGGTTGGGCAAGCATTGAAGTCTTTGTACCAAGATCCCATGATGTTGCAGTGTCTGACAGATGTGATGAATGGTTTTGAAAACCGACAAGTTGAAGAATTGAGACACTTATGCAACATATGGGAATCTTTATTGAAGAAACGTTTCGCCACACAGTGGCTTCAACAGTCCAATACAAAGTAGAAGTGGGTAAGGAGAGTAGAAGTTTGAGGTAATCAGTCCCTCAACCTGGAATCGATGTGTTCAGTCCATCACTCTTGTAGGAAGTGCAGCATAGGGCCATAGAGGTGGCTTATATACTGCGGTGAGATGAGTTGAAGCAGGAAGAGGCGGGATCACAGTGGGACCTGCCACTAGTGTAAGTAGGTCGTCGTCCAAAGGTTGGGCAAGCATTGAAGTCTTTGTACCAAGATCCCATGATGTTGCAGTGTCTGACAGATGTGATGAATGGTTTTGAAAACCGACAAGTTGAAGAATTGAGACACTTATGCAACATATGGGAATCTTTATTGAAGAAACGTTTCACCACACAGTGGCTTCATCAACTCTGTCAGACACTGCAACATCATGGGATCTTGGTACAAAGACTTCAATGCTTGCCCAACCTTTGGACGACGACCTACTTACACTAGTGGCAGGTCCCACTGTGTTCCCGCCTCTTCCTGCTTCAACTCATCTCACCGCAGTATATAAGCCACCTCTATGGCCCTATGCTGCACTTCCTACAAGAGTGATGGACTGAACACATCGATTCCAGGTTGAGGGACTGATTACCTCAAACTTCTACTCTCCTTACCCACTTCTACTTTGTATTGGACTGATGAAGCCACTGTGTGGCGAAACGTTTCTTCAATAAAGATTCCCATATGTTGCATAAGTGTCTCAATTCTTCAACTTGTCGGTTTTCAAAACCATTCATCACATCTGTCAGACACTGCAACATCATGGGATCTTGGTACAAAGACTTCAATGCTTGCCCAACCTTTGGACGACGACCTACTTACACTAGTGGCAGGTCCCACTGTGATCCCGCCTCTTCCTGCTTCAACTCATCTCACCGCAGTATATAAGCCACCTCTATGGCCCTATGCTGCACTTCCTACAAGAGTGATGGACTGAACACATCGATTCCAGGTTGAGGGACTGATTACCTCAAACTTCTACTCTCCTTACCCACTTCTACTTTGTATTGGACTGATGAAGCCACTGTGTGGCGAAACGTTTCTTCAATAAAGATTCCCATATGTTGCATAAGTGTCTCAATTCTTCAACTTGTCGGTTTTCAAAACCATTCATCACATCTGTCAGACACTGCAACATCATGGGATCTTGGTACAAAGACTTCATCGCTTGCCCAACCTTTGGACGACGACCTACTTACACTAGTGGCAGGTCCCACTGTGATCCCGCCTCTTCCTGCTTCAACTCATCTCACCGCAGTATAATAAGCCACCTCTCTGGCCCTATGCTGCACTTCCTACAAGAGTGATGGACTGAACACATCGATTCCAGGTTGAGGGACTGATTACCTCAAACTTCTACTCTCCTTACCCACTTCTACTTTGTATTGGACTGATGAAGCCACTGTGTGGCGAAACGTTTCTTCAATAAAGATTCCCATATGTTGCATAAGTGTCTCAATTCTTCAACTTGTCGGTTTTCAAAACCATTCATCACATCTGTCAGACACTGCAACATCATGGGATCTTGGTACAAAGACTTCAATGCTTGCCCAACCTTTGGACGACGACCTACTTACACTAGTGGCAAGTCCCACTGTGATCCCGCCTCTTCCTGCTTCAACTCATCTCACCGCAGTATATAAGCCACCTCTATGGCCCTATGCTGCACTTCCTACAAGAGTGATGGACTGAACACATCGATTCCAGGTTGAGGGACTGATTACCTCAAACTTCTACTCTCTTACCCACTCTACTTTGTATTGGACTGATGAAGCCACTGTGTGGCGAAACGTTTCTTCAATAAAGATTCCCATATGTTGCATAAGTGTCTCAATTCTTCAACTTGTCGGTTTTCAAAACCATTCATCACATCTGTCAGACACTGCAACATCATGGGATCTTGGTACAAAGACTTCAATGCTTGCCCAACCTTTGGACGACGACCTACTTACACTAGTGGCAGGTCCCACTGTGATCCCGCCTCTTCCTGCTTCAACTCATCTCACCGCAGTATATAAGCCACCTCTCTGGCCCTATGCTGCACTTCCTACAAGAGTGATGGACTGAACACATCGATTCCAGGTTGAGGGACTGATTACCTCAAACTTCTACTCTCCTTACCCACTTCTACTTTGTATTGGACTGATGAAGCCACTGTGTGGCGAAACGTTTCTTGAATAAAGATTCCCATATGTTGCATAAGTGTCTCAATTCTTCAACTTGTCGGTTTTCAAAACCATTCATCACATCTGTCAGACACTGCAACATCATGGGATCTTGGTACAAAGACTTCAATGCTTGCCCAACCTTTGGACGACGACCTACTTACACTAGTGGCAGGTCCCACTGTGATCCCACCTCTTCCTGCTTCAACTCATCTCACCGCAGTATATAAGCCACCTCTATGGCCCTATGCTGCACTTCCTACAAGAGTGATGGACTGAACACATCGATTCCAGGTTGAGGGACTGATTACCTCAAACTTCTACTCTCCTTACCCACTTCTACTTTGTATTGGACTGATGAAGCCACTGTGTGGCGAAACGTTTCTTCAATAAAGATTCCCATATGTTGCATAAGTGTCTCAATTCTTCAAAACGACATCTACCTAAAGTTACTCAAGAAATAACTCCCGTACCCCTTGACACCAATCAAACCCAGCCCCTCCCACTCATATATTTGTCCAGTCTCTTCTTAAAGCTACCCAAGGTCCTAACCTCTATCACCCCACTGGGAAGACTGTTCCACGCATCTACAACTCTGTTAGAAAACCAGTACTTACCTATGTCCTTTCTGAATCTAAATTTAAGAACATAAGAACATAAGAAAGGAGGAACACTGCAGCAGGCCTGTTGGCCCATACTAGGCAGGTCCTTTACAATTCATCCCACTAACAAACATTTGACAACCCAATTTTCAATGCCACCCAAGAAACAAGCTCTGATGTGCAAGTCCCTCTCAAATCCAACCCCTCCCACTCATGTACTTATCCAACCTAAATTTGAAACTACCCAAAGTCCTAGCCTCAATAACCCAACTAGGTAGACTGTTCCACTCATCAACTACCCTATTTCCAAACCAATACTTTCCTATGTCCTTTCTAAATCTAAACTTATCTAATTAAAATCCATTACTGCGGGTTCTCTCTTGGAGAGATATCCTCAAGACCTTGTTAATATCCCCTTTATTAATACCTATCTTCCACTATACACTTCGATCAGGTCTCCCCTCATTCTTCGTCTAACAAGTGAATGTAACTTAAGAGTCTTCAATCTTTCTTCATAAGGAAGATTTCTAATGCTATGTATTAATTTAGTCATCCTACGCTGATGTTTTCTAACGAATTTATGTCCATTCTGTAATATGGAGACCAGAATTGAGCTGCATAATCTAGGTGAGGCCTTACTAATGATGTATAAAGCTGCAGTATGACCTCTGGACTTCTGTTGCTTACACTTCTTGATATAATCCCAGTAATCTATTTGTCTTATTACGTACGTTAGGCATTGCTGTCTTGGTTTAAGGTTGCTGCTTACCATAACCCCAAGTCCCTTTTCGCAATCTGTATGGCTAAGTTCTACATTATTTAACTTATAAGTGCTAGGGTTATGGACACTCCCGAGCTTCAGAACCTTGCATTTATCTACATTGAACTGCATCTGCCACTTTTCTGACCAATAGTAGAGTTTGTCTAAATCCTCCTGAAGTTCCCTAACATCTACGTTTGAATCAATTATCCTACCTATCTTCGTGTCATCGGCGAATTTGCTCATATCACTAGTAATTCCTTCATCAAGATCATTGATATATATTATAAACAACAACGGGCCCAAGACTGATCCCTGTGGAACGCCACTTGTTACTGATCCCCACTCGGATTTAACCCCATTTATGGACACTCTCTGCTTCCTGTCAGTGAGCC
The DNA here is from genome assembly GCF_026875155.1 of Cherax quadricarinatus. Lineage (NCBI taxonomy): Eukaryota > Metazoa > Arthropoda > Malacostraca > Decapoda > Parastacidae > Cherax > Cherax quadricarinatus. The sequence goes on along the minus strand of NW_026506867.1, from coordinate 927 downwards.
ATGACTCGATCCACGAGAGCACCCTTCCCCCAATGCCATGAGCTGCTACTTTCTTTAACAGTCTTTGGTGTGGAACTCTATCAAATGCCTTACTAAAATCTAAGTAAATAATATCAAATTCTTTATCGTTGTCAACAGCCTCAAAAGCTTTGCCTCATGACTTAAGAAATCGTAATGACACGATTGCAAATAAACCATACCCCCGGCCGGGATTGAACCCGCGGTCATAGAGTCTCAAAACTCCAGCCCGTCGCGCTAGCCACTAGACCAGCTAGCCACAATAAGATTCATCCAACTAGGTATATTTCTACACCATAGGAAAGTTAGCACAGGCACCTCTGTGACCACAAATGCAAGTTTTTACAGACGAATCTCCAGCTAGCGTGGCCGTGACGAACTCTAGCTCAAGTCCCTTCACTGCCGTCAACATGACTTAAGAAATCGTAATGACCGATTGCAAATAAACCATACCCCGGCCGGGATTGAACCCGCGGTCATAGAGTCTCAAAACTCCAGACCGTCGCGCTAGCCACTAGACCAGCTAGCCACAATAAGATTCATCCAACTAGGTATATTTCTACACCATAGGAAAGTTAGCACAGGCACCTCTGTGACCACAAAATGCAAGTTTTTACAGACGAATCTCCAGCTAGCGTGGCCGTGACGAACTCTAGCTCAAGTCCCTTCACTGCCGTCAACATGACTTAAGAAATCGTAATGACACGATTGAGACTCTATGACCGCGGGTTCAATCCCGGCCGGGGGTATGGTTTATTTGCAATCGTGTCATTACGATTTCTTAAGTCATGTTGACGGCAGTGAAGGGACTTGAGCTAGAGTTCGTCACGGCCACGCTAGCTGGAGATTCGTCTGTAAAAACTTGTTTGTGGAAGAGGTGCCTGTGCTAAATTTCCTATGGTTGTTTTG